>JADNYV010000220.1:0-59071 GCA_015501055.1 Mucidula mucida
GGGGCACATTACGTTGGAGAGTCGGGAAATGCCTGCCTAAGTCATTCGGACAGTACTGAGACACCGATTTGGGTAACGAGGGTGCAAAAGGTTCATCGATGCAGTATCTGGAAGCCGATAATAAGACGGCAGAGTTCAGGAGTTTCATAGGACTAGGAACAAGAAGGAGCAGACCATTTGCAGAACCAGTTTCCCGAAAAGGATACAAGTTCAATTTAATTAAGAAACCCACGTGGATTTCCAAGAAGCGAAGATAAGATAAGACATTTTCATCATCGACGACCATCATCATGAACGTTCCATTCATTAACACTTGACCGCTGGAGCGGGCCTGTACATGCTCACTCCCACGATGGTGCGCCACACTCGCACGACCATGGCGGCGAGCATGGCCACACACAGCACTATAGCCACGCCGGTAAGCATGTAGATCGTTTACCACTCCGATTCCGCCTTACACTCTACTAGGAAAGTATTCTGATCGCGACATGCCGGATTACTCTGGAAGAAACTTTGAAGAACGGGGATTCACGATTGGTATTGGAGGGTATGCATTCTCTCTTCATCACGTCGTGTCCTGACGCGTCGGATGTAGTCCAGTAGGCTCAGGAAAGACGGCGCTAACTCTGGCTCTGTGCCAGAAATTGAGAAAAGAATATAATCTTGGTAAAAGTGCCTTGGTCGCCTCCGTGCTCTTCCCTGACCTCCCCCGCAGGCACTGTCACAAACGACATCTTCACCAAAGAAGATCAAGAATTTCTTATCAAAAACAAAGCATTACCCACCTCTCGTATCCTCGCCATTGAAACTGGGGTTGCCCGCATGCTGCTATCCGTGAGGACATTAGTGCCAATATGGGCGCTCTTGAAACACTCCAAGCCAAATTCGGGTGCCAAATACTGCTCGTCGAAAGCGGAGGCGATAATCTCGCCGCCAACTATTCCAGAGAGCTTGCCGATTACATTATTTATGTCATCGACGTCTCAGGCGGAGACAAGATTCCTCGCAAAGGCGGGCCTGGTATTTCGCAGTCTGATCTGCTGGTAATCAACAAGGTGAGCCTTCTTCTTTTGAGACCTTCTTGCCTTTACATGTCGGTAGACGGATCTCGCGCCGTACGTCGGAGCGTCTTTGGAGGTGATGGCGCGCGATTCGAAGCAGATGAGGGGTGATGGGCCGACCATTTTCACGAGCGTGAAGGAAGGCAAGGGTGTTGACGATGTTGTCGGGCTGATATTAGCTGCATGGAGGTCGGCTGGAAGCCCCGGTCAGGCCGGTGCTGTAGGTGACGAATGATTGACTGCAACTTTGAATGGTATGGTCTGATGATCAACATGGAGCGCGTCACTAATACGGTTACTGCTTAGGCTGAAAATTGCTGTGCACAGTCGCGCGAAGAAACCAAATTGTTGTATCCTTACTTGATGAATCTCAACTTCCCTTGACACGAATTGCTGGCTTTACCATTTCTTAGTGCGCCAAGCGATAAATTCATCATTGACCATAACAACTCGCCCTCCAGGCGTCATCAAGTGCGGGGTGATATGCCGTCCATCGCCGCATCACTATGGCGCGCCATTGATGAAAGCAGTGCAGCATCATGGAGATTATCCTGACCACACCGGTTGTGTGGCAGAGTCTGCCTATAAAAGACTCAGTCTGACACCTTGAATCTCCAGCAGTGCTCACATATTCACTTTAGACGCAGGCAGTCTAAGGTTCTTTGTCTTCATCCACATCCTAGTACTCTCAACCCCATCCATCTTCACGATGCTCTTCTCGAAATCCTCCATGCTCGTTCTCGCGGCGATGGCGCTTAGTGTTATGGCGGCTTCTCCTTCGTAAGCGCATAACTTATTTCTTTGCAGTCGGTAGTACTCATCACATTGGTAGGTCGAATGGAGGATCTCAACTCGGACGTCGCGCGCCGCACCACAATGGCCACAAGCATACGCGTTCTTCGATCCCCAAAGCTAGTATCCCACAAAAGCGCGCCGAGGCTAAGCGGCGCCACGCTGAATTGACCAAAGCACTGAGGTCGATTGATGCGCGCGGGCTTAACGCGATTCGACGCGCGGTTGGACTCCAGCGGCGCGCGTCAATGAATGGAGGCTGTTGTGGATGCTGCTGTGGCGGTGGCAGTGGAGGTACGCGGTTCTCACAGATCAAAGAGTATGCCTGACTGATGATTGTTAGGTGATGGTGCTATGGGGGATGAGGACGAGGACGATGAAGATATGGGGGATGAGGACAGTGAAGATACTGAAGATGGTGATGAGACCACTACTGGAGATGATGATGAGACCACTACTGGAGATGATGACACCAGTACCGGGGACGACGAAACCACTACTGGGGACGACGAGACCACTACTGGGGATGATGAGACCACCGGAGATGATGAAACCACTACTGGAGATGACGAGACCAGTACCGGGGACGACGAAACCAGCGGTGACGATGATAGCACCACCACCGGCGACGACGACACTACCGGCGACGACGACACTGCCGGCGATGATGAAGACACCACTGGTGACGATGAAGACACTACGGGCGATGATGAAGACACTACTGGCGACGATGAGGATACTGGAGATGCAGTCCGCCGTGCACCATCAGGTCGATGGATCGGTCGTCGCAGCAGCAAGTACTTCTAGGGAATCAGGTAATAACCCGTTCCACTTCAAGTCGTTTACTCAAGGCTGATTCTATCCCTAGCATCCCAGGCTTGTGAGATGCTTATGTATGTCAGCCTCGTATCGTGTCAAGTGGTTGTATTAAAATGGAGTGCTTTCTTCCAGTCATCTTACCACAGCTCCAATAAATCATCTAACTTTTCTAAGTCTTTGGTTCTGACCATCTTGGAACTGTTTCTTTGATATTAATATGATGGAGAGACATTAGTCGTTGGTCGCGAGATTGGGAAAGAGCACTCGGAATTTTCCGAAATCTGCCGCCTGTTTCCTACCGCCATGGTCATCCAGCATCTGCCTAAGGAGCGGTGGGCCTGCGTTCTGACCGCCTCAGCGCACCTAGTAATCATCGATAACAGCGTACACAGTCCCTCTACGACAGTGCTGCTCGCTAAAATGTAGCTCGCCTTGACGATTTGGCGATCATCCCCAAAGTCTATCTGTTAAAAAGGCATTCGCTTGGGCGAATGACGCAGTGATTCCCGTGAAGGTACTTTTAACACAGTGTATTCATTTGGTTACTATTTCCTGATAGCATATAAGAATCCGTCATATCCTTTGTCTCCAACGGTACCAATGACTGTCGCGTCCACCTCGGCATCATTGTGGATCGCCTTGACGAGGCGGCGGACTCCCTCTGAACTTGGATCATCGTGTTCGAGATCGGACACTTTGCCATTGCGGACAACGTTATCGACGACCTGCGCGGTGGTCAGCACCCATATCCAACCACATCCACCGAAAGCTTACAATGACTCCCCCGCTTCGGATTACTCTCTTCGCTTCCTCGAAATACTCTAGGTTCGACTCCTTATCCGCGTCAATAAAGGCCAAGTCGAATTTAGGTGTGGCTGGGAGCGCCTTCATGGATGTACGGGCTGGGCCAACGACGACTTTGACTTTGGAAGCAAGTCCGGCAATGGACAGGTTTTCTATAGCGACCTGCACGACTATCAACGTTTGCGCATCTCGATGGTACTGTCTTCTTACTTTTGCATGCTTATCCTCCAACTCAAATGTGACCAGTTCTCCATCGTCCGGGAGCGCTCGAGCCAACCATGTCGTTGAATATCTGACGTGATATCAAAATGCGACGCCTAAATGCCCCAAAGCGTAACGCACCCTCCCAATGTCCCCACCTCAACTATCCTCTTCGCGCCAATCGACTTGGCTAGCAGGTGGAGAAATTTGCCTTGCGTAGCGCTGACGGCGATGTCGGGCAGACCATTTTTGGAACTATTCTCGACTCCACTCTTAAGCGCTGCGTCGGGAGTGATGAGCAGAGTTTCGAAGTATTTGTCGGAGCGAGCCCAGTCCTCATAAGTCGTTGGTTGTCGGGAACCATGTCCAAAATGGGCAGCTGATTCGGTCATGCTTGAAATGCGGGGGTGTTATCGTTAGCTAGCGGGACAGGCGGTAGAGAGGGTAAGGCGTATTTCCACTAAGCTTTATATTAATCTGACAGTATCTAGGTTATCTGTCGCGTGATATGGGGAGCTGCGCGGCAGTTCCGACTTGATTCCGTTATTTTTCTTATCAGATAATCTACGAACTATCTTTGACGATTAACCCCA
The DNA here is from genome assembly GCA_015501055.1 of Mucidula mucida. Taxonomy (NCBI): domain Eukaryota; kingdom Fungi; phylum Basidiomycota; class Agaricomycetes; order Agaricales; family Physalacriaceae; genus Mucidula; species Mucidula mucida. The sequence goes on from JADNYV010000220.1 coordinate 4,271, forward strand.
AAGCGACGCGTCTTCGAGCTCTGTTGATTGGCATTCAACATACGCTCAAATCACGTTCGCGCGCTGTTTCTGCGGTCTGCCCTCCCAAGCGCTTCAACTGCACCAGTATTAGCACTCTAGCAACCGTGGCTGAGGCTGAACCGGTGTCTCCCTTCCATTTGTCCCCCACCGATGGCACGGCCCGTCCCACGCTGTCAACAGGCGAACTACGTCACGTCTCCTCGCTACCAGCCTTTTCCATTCCCTTATACGCCCTTAACCTCATTTCGCGGACCAAGGTCAACCCATACTCGTTCTTGAGCTTGAGCATCCGCGTCCCTTGGCGTCTCGACCGTCGCAGGAGTGGAGGTCCCAGGCGTATCAAAGCGAGAGACACCATATTTTTGGCTCCTAACGGAATTTCGAAGCGACATAGTCTTCGGCGGCCGATGTCGCTGAGCTTTCTGAGGCGACCTGGTTCGAGGGCGTCACTGAACCTTACGGCTATTCCAGAGTCACCGACGCCTAACCGATGCTCGTCGCTGACGAAGGTCGAACGGGTCGCCTTTGAAGGGGTTGAAGAAGCGGATGAAGTTCTTCCTGAAATACCCTTGGTCTTCGACCTATGAGCGACTAGCACCTGTCAATGATTGCCGATCTTCTTGATATCTACTTCCTTTTTTATGGCCTCGTACTGTGTACATATCCTTCACGACTTTTCGGGACTTTGGCTGTTGTTCGTTCTGCATACTGTTTAGGATATTGTACATAACAAACACGCTCGTTGATGGTTCGTGTACTATATCTTCAATGTATAATTACGGGTAGATGTTTGATACCTAGCAAGAAACTCTCTTGCACCAATCGCAGGTACTTATAGGAGCAATCATACAAAGCTGGGCTGTGATCATCATCCCACTCCTAAAATCTGTTCTACTCTGTCTGCAGTACAATTCTCAATACCTCTTACAGGCCTACAAATCAAGACCTAAGGGGTATGTAGGTCTGATCCTCTCTGGATGGACTGAATGATTGCAGCTAGTCACAGACCGACGATGCGTCGCACGCCCCCAGGTAACTGCTGCCTACACTATGGACAAGTGTTGGTATAGTAGTTGTAGTTGTAGTTGTAGTGTAGTGTATCAGCACTTGTCCAGAGGGTAGACAAAGGTTACCCGGCGGTCAGTTTGAGGAATTCGAGTTGGCCAGCTCTGGAGTTTCCTGACGGGTGTGTAGGACTGACTGAGGCTCTACACCCGACTGCTGTGAAAGTTCGGTTCATCAACGGGACAGGACAGAACCTTTTGTTTCGAACTTAGTCTGACTCTCCGTCTCCGCACCGTGCTTACTTTGGAGTCAAAGGTTCATCATACAATTCATATATTGACAATACTAAATACCAACTCTCGTGCCACTGCGCCAGCGGAATCATGACATAAGTTCAACCGGAAAAAAAACTCTGGTAGTCGTATTACTTACATCTGAAGACGGCAGTGATCAAAAAAGCAATCACTCAAAGTAACTTGTACGCTTAGCGATGACGCCCTCTCCATCCTCGGAGAACAGCTTCAAATCTTGGTATGCAGAGGAACACGTACCGCTATTGACCGCGGTACCGGTTTGGATGTTCTCCAGTCGATACATCTTGACCGAGACAAGCCCACTGGAGCATCACGCTCCGGCGTATCTAGGGCCGCGTTACACGAATGGACTGCTGACAATGCCTTCAGAACTCCAGAGTTCAAGAAGGCGACAGACACGCCATGGCGGACGGCGGTTATAGGAAAGGTGGTGAAGAAGGAAAGGTGGGTCGTAGAGTTTCGCGAGAGCTGGCTTACGAGCTACAACTAACAGTCATGAAGAGAGAATTGTCCAATGTAGTTTAGCTGATTGAAGAGGAAGATACGTAAAAAAACGGTGTAGCTAAACAGTGAAATGAAAAAAGTCCCAGGTGGTATCATAGAGAAGTTCGCGCTGCCGAAGCAATTATGCAGGACCAACAACAGATAGGTCGTCGCCGGGGCTGGTCCTGACCCAAGCACATTGGCCTTCACTGCTAACCCAATCCGAAGTCTCGAAGATGACCTGCTCAATATTATGGATGGTGTCAGAGGTGATTGGGACCGGCGACCTCTTCCAACCCTCTTCAATTGGCAGACGATCCTCCCTGAAGAAGACATCTACAAACCTAACACAACGACATCAGTATGCGTGTCAACGGAAGTAGACTTCGGGACCCACTTCTTCGGAGCCTCTCCCGTAGTCGCATTACCCATGACGCTGAGATACAGAGCACTTTCCCGCGTGCGGATCGTCAACTCGTGGAGCGTGTTCCTCGTCTCATTGTTATTCCGCAACGACTGCATCAGGCGCTCGTGCTGAACGGCCCCAGCGGACGACACATTGTAATTATCCGAGCCCGGGTTCGAGTTGGCGAGAACAGAATAAATATCCTCGTTGAACTCCCAGTTGCTGCCGAGGGCTTCATCCATGCGTGAAATGGAGGCGTCGTGTTTGATATTACCGTGACTTTAAATACTGGTCAGCCTGGAAAAAAGAGAAACAAGGTGCATACGAACAGTCTAATGTCCTCCAGGCTGAAAGCATCCCAAGCATATGTCGAGGTTAGGAGACTGACTCTGGCCGCGAGGAGGATGACATCAGGCTGGACGTTAAAACCCTCTAGGACAAGGTTGAGAAACATGCAATGGAATGTTTTACTGCGAAAACCTCACCAATTCCCGCCTGCATCATGATTGGAATGGTGATGTTCTTCCCGTCGCGTGGAAGGTAGCCGTGGTTGGCAAGACTGGAGATAAAAACCTGTTAATATTGTAGATACATCTCTCGAATGTGCGTACTGACTAGGGATGTGCGCCTAGGGATGTGTGCCGTACCATATGTACGGTGCATACGGGTTACGGTACCCGTACCGTGAGCAATCTTGGAGTACGGTCAACGGATCGGTCATACGGCCGTGATATGGTCACTCACCTGGTGGGGTCAGATCGTCTTCAAATCACTATCCATCCAGTAGCAGACCCCTCATGTAGAGTACCAAGGACAAACACAATCTGATGCTGGCTGAAATGTGTCGTAGATGTCGCTTGAAGACCTTGCCAGCGATGGCTTGTCCCAATCGGGACACCTACCACGTGGACCATCTTGTTGATGAACAACAACATTCTCGGTGCATTTGGCCTCCCGGACCACCCATTTACTGTCCGGAAAACATCAAAGGACATGAATCAACTTTTCTGGTGCAGTGTTTGAGCATTGAAGCTGCCTGAATGACTGTCTTTCAGTGGTAATGGCTGAAGTAGGCTCCTTTCGGGCCCAAAGGTGACTTGTCAACTTATCCACACATTGAGAAAAACTAACTACATACTGACAGGTCAATAACTCTCGATATTTATAACTGAACACCACACTACGGCCGTGTTCCGGCCGTTACAGACCGTATCTTATGGCCGTAAACCAAATACGGGTGGGCAACTTACGGCTGTACCCGTAACGGTACGGCGCACATCCCTAGTACTGACCTGTTCAGTCCAGGACAAGGACTTCTGACATTGTTGGGCCCGGGAGCCATGAATTCATGATCACCACTTGGGTACGCACACGCTTGCTTGACAAAGGCAAGAGTGGCGGGAAGAAGGAATAGTAAAGAGGAAACGAAAACCATGGCAAATAAGAAAAAGTAGAAGAGAAGTAGATACTTTTCATTAGCGTCGACGATTGCTTTTATATGATCTTAGCTTCCCTACGATGGGGATTAGCAGTGTGCGTAAACCGCAGCCAGTGATTGGGTAGCACGGCCAGAAGAAACAAGATGGGATTTGCCGCGTACGCAGAGCAGCCGTCAATCCGTCTGTGAAACATGGACCCTGACGTGTACATCATCGTTCCGACAGAGTTATACGCCTGAGCTGAGTAAGTGCAGCGTTTCAATAAGCTGGAACAGGTGTCAAGACAGGGTTTTTACTACGGATTGACCAGTGCGATGGAGAAGGTGTCGCTTCGAAGAGGCGCGCAGCAGTCAGTTGCGCAAATGATTTTCCACGAGGGACCGTCCAAGATGGAACTGCAGATACCGTGTTGAGTCAGCCGATATGTGCTTGCATATTGGAGCGATGGTTTGTGACAAGGTGAAGTACAGGATGGTGCAAGGACGGTGCCACATCCTGCTGAAGCTTGGTCTTGCTTGGCTGCGCCATCCATCGCCTAGCATATATTATCATGCGGGAATTGTATTCCGTTCTTGCTTTCACGCCACGACCCAATTCCGTGCCCGACCTTCCGCCGGCCAATATATACCAGGAACTAAAGGGATTTACCCATCTATGTCTTGGGAGAGACTCTCTGAATGTTTCCGCCTCTGAGCGGGGCCTCCCAAGTATTCTGGAACATGTTCCTTTTCACGGACTCCCCACTGTGATGCTTTGGCTGCGTACGCGTTCAAATCCGTCTATACGAGTACGTTGTGTGAGCCAAATATCTTTTGACCTAGCGCGTCAACCTGGGCACATTTTTCAGTTTCTTGTTTGGCCATGATGGTTCTGGTCAAGGGACCCAGAAGGGACGATTTTTGACCCAATGCACTGGGTATTCCGGCCAAAAATGTGTGGAAAAAGAATTTCAAGAGAGGGAGTTTGAGAGAGTACACCAAGGACTTAAATAAGCTCAGAGAGCCTGCTCAACACTGTAAAAAAGCAAAAAAATCTTCCGCTGCCGCGGAATCGGCACGGCGCATGTTCTGTACAAGTGATGCCTACAAAAACACAAAGTTTTATATCCACAAAGGTCTACAGCAAGCTGTAGCAGGTCACCAGCTAGTACTGCAAGCTCCTGCCATGGAACGGCTAGACAGACAGTACGTATAGTAGTGAGAGTGCGCGCGGGCGATGACAGGTAAGTCGCTGACTAATCGAGCCAGACTTACCTGCCATTCGCCAGATTCGGCCATGGGCAGTGCTCCTTCGACATGATGACTGTCAAAGTTGGTAGTACTATACAAGATCAATCATTTTGAATAGCTAAATGGCTGCTGGAGCAGCCCGCCGTCTCGAAAGAACAAATGTCGCGCTGTGGGACTTACCTGCCACTGCCTATTTGGGAAGCCGATCGACGGCATGGCAGGTAGTGCTGCCGCGAGTCGAGTCGAGCTCAGATCGAGCGAGAAGACCCGGGTGAGCTGGCTTGTTTGGAACGAGTGGACAACGAGTTCAGATCAAGCTGCCTCAAGCCCAAGACCCAAAATGGCAAGTCGGCACAACGGCATGTACTGAGAGCTTGTCGTCTTCACCAAGTCTTCAACATCTCGTTCGTGGACTCAGAATAGCATTCGATAAAGTACTATACACATAAGTGAATATGAGAAGTATTATACGAAGTATGAACAATCTATATTAGGTAAGTAGAGGTAACACTAGACAGCAGAATTAATCAGTTTCCAAAGGTCATTGATTTGACCATGGCTTATAAGGTGTTCTATGGTAGATGGAGGAATATTAATCACCTCCAACTCCTCTGAGGTACAAACAAGGTCACCAAAGAATGATAAACGGTCTGCACGGAACGAAAATTTAAGTATCTGGAGAACTTCCATTAGAATAGGTGAAATAGCAGCACGTCGGAGACCATCCGTCTCTTTACTTGACGAAAAGACACGTTCGCAAGGGACAGCTGATGCCTGAGCAGGTAAAACATCCATTGCAAGTCGGAACAACAACGGGAGTTTGGCACGTCGCTCCTAGACAAAAGTGTTAGCTCTGAAATCGGAGATGTCAAGGGCTACTTACTCCCCAGTGCGCGACAATGTCAAAATCCTCGAGCGCAATGGCCGCGGCCTCTTCCTCCTCCTCCGTGGCGTTTGGCGGGGCCTCCCCAAGGATACCTTCCTCCTCATACTTGGCCAGTTCATGATCAACGGCATTCTTGTCATCCATCTCAAGTTGCTGCTGCACCGCAGGAGAGTCGGGTAGTGGCGGTGTTTGAGCCATGACATTTGGGTTGCTCTGACGCTGGCCCATTGCACGGAATCGAGCTAAACCTGACTTCTGCTTCCGGCTAGCAGAGGGGATGGAAGATACACTGACAGTTCTACGAACTGGTGTCGTAGGTGCCGATGCCATGCGGGCTGCACGATCGGATCGTCGAAATTTGAGCATCTATAAGAACCTCGTTAATCTCGAATTTTACCAGAAGAGATGGTACGCACTGCTTCACGGACTTGAGTTCGAGCAGCTGAATAATCGCCGAAGGACCAGTTGTCTCGGATCCACTTGAACTTCATAGTCGGATTTAGGACTAGAAACAATTAATACGATGTTGTCAACACAGATATAGACTCACCAATCGCGAGATTGTAGATCTTCGCCTTGCGGGAGTATGCCAGATACTCTTCGAGCTTGTTGATCGAAGCTTCAATGGCATGTCGGAGCTTGGGAATTTCCTTTGTGAGGCGACGAAGCTTTGTGAGCAGCTCCTCATACAGAGGAATAACGATGGACAGTGTCGGTGTCTGCTCGGCAGAGACGAGCTCTTGAACCTGATGGGCATATGACAGAAATTCACGAATGTCGCGTAGAACAGTCAGCTCCATCTCCGAGAGCGCATACATCGCAAGATCATCGCTATTGGCCATCATGCGTTGAACGGGCTAGCAAGGAGGTGAGTCGAAGTCATAGCCCATCCAAATTTGACTTACAAGATCAAGTTCGATAACCCGGTCAATCATCAAGAATGTCGATGACCATCGCGTGTCGACATCCTTCAATAGTTGCAAGAGATCAATCGCAACAGGAGGATTACCCCAACCACCAGAGAGATTGCCCTCAACGATAGTGGCACGAAGTTCCTTTCGCCGCCCATCGGAGGCCCGGAGCTTCTCAACCACTTTGCGCGCAGATGCAACAGTATCACTCTCCAAAGCAGCACAATAGATCGTATCGTTGACGAGTTCAATTGACTTGACAATCTCGTCGTTATAATTCTCGAGAGGCAGATCCGGATCGTTCCAAGGAAGCACCGTACAATGTTTAAGACCGTGCTTCACGGCGATGTTAACGACGTGGGGGAAACAACTAAAATTCAAGTCAGTTGCAAGTAACATGAAGAAGACTATGCTTACCGAATACGATTACCCTCGACACTGAAAGGGATATCAAGCTTTCCAAGTTCCTTCGCCATGTCGTCCATCATCGTATTATTATTGCTGGCGTTATCGAGGGTGATGAGACCGATCTACGCAACAATTCAACATCACATCACAAAGACATCAACAATCACTGACCTTGTTGAGAGTTCCGATCTCCTTCATCACGTCAAGGAAAACCTTCGCAAGGTTCACACCTGTATGGCTCTCGTCCAGGCCTCGGAATGCCACCAAATCGGTACGAAGAACTAAACGACCACTGGCATCACACATGATATAGTGCGCCGTGATTGCCATATAGGATTGGAGGTTTTTACGCGACCATATATCGGACGTAAATGACACGCGTCCCATGGCGTTCTGAATGCGGTCGATAATCGCCTTATACTCCTTCTCGAAGGCCTCAAAGATCATGTCCGTGAGCTTTGTGCGATGCGGGAGGTCCTTCTTGGTTATATGTTCCTGTCCGAGAAATAGTAAGAGGTCGCGAAGTTCGGGCGAATCGACAACATCGAGAGACTGAAGACAGCATTAGCAAATAGAAAGCATCGGCAAGATAAATCTTTGACCTGATCGTCGACAGCAATCCACCTGATCAAGCGTTTGTAGAAACCCTTGATAGAGAACTTCTCCTGCTCGCTAGGTGGATCCTGTGCGATATCCTCCGGCCTAAGGACAGTTTGACACCCTTTCAGCTTAAGATTCCACACCGACGTCCGCCAAAGATCACCGTGTTCCTTCTCCATATGCTTTCGGATCGTCTTGGATTGTCCATCAACGTTAGCCCATGTCGTCCAGTCCCTGGTAATAAAAATCAGTTGCTGAATTGAGAGAAGAATAGATAACCTACTTGCACAGTTTACAGCCCAGGTGACTAAACTCTTTCCGGGAGGGATAGGTTTTTGAGCATGGCTCAGCCTCCGGCAGCGATACGGGATCCGGAGATGTAAGACCACGAACGAAATACCAGACATCGGTAGCTGCATCGGCACGAATGTTGGCCTTGGGCTTGCGAGCGATCGACTCGAAGTGCGTGCCAGAAGAGAATGCACGAGGAATGGAATGTTCATCCTCAGTGATTGGCCCGACACCCGGTACGGCTGGTCTGCCAGATTCATTAGCGGATGGATGAGATTGCGACGGCGTGTCAGCTCCTGCAGGCTGCGAGTGTGTTGTTCTTGGACGACCTGCGCCAGCATTGACGCGAGTACGTTTCGGCGCGTGAGGATTAGCAGTGGCAGTCGATGATGCAGAGGTGGCTGTTTGACGAGGGCGTTTTTGACGCGAAGAAGTGTTGGTGCCAGCATTGGTGATGTCGTTCAATTGGGCTGACGTCCCTGGGCCTGAGGATGGAAATGGAATGGAGGATGGCCCAGGGTGCTGCTGAGCGGGAAATGGTCCATATGCGTGGGGTCCTTGAGGCGGCGCCTGCGACGGCATGTAGACGTTGTAGTACCAGGCGGAGTATTGCTCCAGACTAGTAAATCCGGGAGGTAATTGCAATGGTGGCCCGAGAGGCCGCTCGACTGGACCACATATACATGAATGCAGCTCATGGCGGCAACCCGGGCAAACACCTTGCATCCAGCTAAGCAAGGATGGGATAGTTCAGCGCAATTCAAGGCACCTGGCCACCTATTTGTACTCCGGCGCAGCGATCACGGGCACCGACACGACGCGACGCGCTTGAAGCCATTGTCAACAATCGGTCGTATGGCACAGCCACGGCGAGCGCCTATATAAAGTGCCGCTGCGTCTGCGTCGTTACCAACCAACGGTCACCCCACTATTGAAATGCGTAAAAGAGTCGATTTTTACAGCAGTGAAGCGTGAACAAAGATGAACATGATGATAGATAGATTGAAAGATATTAAAGTCCCGCACTGATGTGCATCACGCAGGCTGACAGAGCGAGTTGATGGACTCGCTTCCTCAGTTACCATATCAAGTAACGAGCGAGTCGACTCGAGTTCAGGGTCCGAGTTGAACTCGACTCACGGCAGCACTAATGGCAGGTAAGTACCCAGCTGATCGGTTAATAAACCGAAGGGACCACGTCAATTCCGAGTTAATGACGCCCTTGCTCTATTGATCAAGTTCTTGCATGCTTGGTGTACCTGATGATTGATCGTTCCGGATGGAGTGGCCCACTCCCGACTTGCTCCCAACAATCACAACACCTTAAAGTTATCCCCACACTATAACTGCCGCTACCTTTACCACTACCCAGACTGCATTTCAGCCTTCACCGGGGCATGGCCTTACCTGCCTTCCTTCAACTGTTTGGTTTCTACCTAGATTTTTTGTCTTGATCATAAAGGCGATACACTGCTGCATAAAGATCCTTTTTTTCTCAACCAGAGAGCCATGAAGTACTTGCTGGAAGATGCATCCTGTCGTTTGAGGGGCTGCGATAGCAAAGGTACGTTTCTCATCAATATTTTTCTGTCTGACAGCTGAATGTTCGTGAGATCGCGAACACTGCAGATGACTAATCTTTCCGCAAATACGCACAACGTTTGTTATGGCATTCAAGTTCTGCGGAATACGCCATACTGATGCGAAGTCTCATGCTTCGGCCAGCTTGGTAAGTCGCTTACTAGTTGACCGATCACCATTGATTTTCTTTAAAAAGAACAACCTGTCGTTGTCGAGATTCCCAGACTACCATGAGCCCTCCAATCGCCGTAATCGCAGGAGTAGGAACAGGCGAAGGTAGCGGTGCTGCCGTTGCCCGTCTCCTAGCGAAGCGCGGCTACACTATTGCTCTTATCGCGCGAAACGCCGACAGCCTTGCCAAGTTCGCCGATGAACTGAAAGGCGCTGGTGGCAAAGCGGTAGCATTGCCAGTGACTTCGTACTCGTATGCGGATGTAATTGCTGCGTTCGCGTCTCTTCCTGCTGGACAGCTCAGAGTCGCGATCTACAACGCCGGCGATGGTGTATGGAAACCCTTCTTACAAGTAACCCCATCCGATATCCACAAGGTCACTCAAAGCAACATCGAGGGTGCATTCGCTTTTGCCAACGCCGTCATCACGCGGTTCAAAACCAACGAGATTGATGACCGTGGCAAACGAGGGACGCTCATCTTCACGGGCGCTACGGCGAGTCTGCGGGGAAACACGACCACCAGCGTTTTCAGCGCCGGCAAGTTTGCGTTGAGGGCGCTGAGTCAGAGTTTGTCGAAAGAGTTTGGGAAGGAGAATGTGCACGTGGCGCACGCGGTTATTGATGGGGTGATAGTCACTGGCCGGAACAAGGAGAGGAGGAACGATCCCGAGTGGGAGAAGAACGCGGACGTTCGGTTGGATCCCGAGGATATCGCTGAGGTAGGCTGACCCTCGGTTCTGACACGCTCTGCTCACTTCAACTTCCTGTTGGGTACAGGCATACTTGGGTCTGGTGGATCAGAGACGTTCGGCGTGGACGTGGGAGTTGGACTGTGAGTGTCTCCGTACCTATGAGCACAGCTTTGATTAACGAGGATATTGTCAGTAAGACCCGCTCACGAGAAGTGGTAAGAAACAACTTTCCAGGTGTATTTGTAACAGTGTATCGCGTATCGGAAAGAAGCATAATCAGAATGGTTTCCCCTTCATATATCCCGAATCCACGGAAGTACCTGCCCTGCTTTGAATATGGGTGCAGCTTGATCCCTGAATTGTAGCCCGTGTAGGAAGAAGGACTATTATGGGGATAAGGTGGCGGAGAGTATAAAGACGTGTGATGGTCTTGTCAAACCATCTATCTACCTAGCACTCACCATGTCGGTCTCCGGAACTCAACGTGAAGCAGGCGAGAAATGGATCACTGATGTGCGTTTTCCTTTTCGCTACGCGTACCCTTCCCACTAAACCCCACCATAGTTCTATCACCTCATGGAGACGTTCGACTTTGGCAAATGGACTGAAACATGTCTTGCCCCCGACGTGGCGTTCAACTTTACGAACATGCCGCCGCTGAAGGGCCACGAAGGGGTCCTCTCAGTCTTTGGGCAGCTGGCTGGGGGGGTGAACCGCATGACCCACGAGTGAGTGTCTTGCTCCAGTTCCTGATATTCACGCGCTGATGGGATGCCACAGGCTGAATGATGGTACTCATCTTCTCCCCAAGGTGTTAGCGTGTAGTATTTATATCCTCTCTATGATAGTCAAAGTTCTTCCTGATCGAATCATGGCTGCGTCTACGGTCAAGTATGGGTTTGTTAATGGGGAGGAAACGTCTATGAAGGCTTTCGCTATTCTGCATAAAGGGCCGGAGGTGCGTTGGGTTTGGGTTTAGGGAATGTTGGCTCATCCAAGGATGTTTAGGATGGAAAAGCGAAGCGGTATGACATTTATGGAGATTTCACGCCTGTGTTGCAGATTTTGGCGGCGTTGCAGGCAAAGGCGTAGAGTGGGAGAACGTGAATGTGATTCCAGATTGATGGCGTGAAGGAAAGGCAACATGACTGCAACGTACGTAGTTGCGTTACTTGTATAACAAACAGTGTAAATGCAAATGATTACGGTCTGAAAGTGCGCTTGTGTCATGGAAGTACATCGGCCAGGGGCTCTTGTTTCGTCAAGCGGAGCAAGAAGGTAAGCTGGTACTGCGACTGCTGCGGAGGGATAGTAGAGCGGTCGTCTCTTCAAGCAAAGCAGTAGTGACGACGAGGAGCATCCAGGGCACCTTCCAGGTGGGTTCGTGGTTGGCGATATCACGGTCTCGGGAGATGCGACAGGGATGGACCCGGACAGTGTGACGGTGTACTGTAACTCGCTGAAGGCGTTGTGTGGCGTTATTTCGGGCGACTGGCGGGACGAATCCAAAGGAGGTCAACGAAAAGTCAGAGAATACAGGGCGCAGAAATATAAGTGATACCCGTGCTCGGAGTGTAATGTTGCCGATTGAAGCCGACAGCGTCTGCATTGCTGATGATACTGTAGCAGCCAATTTGCACTTCTGTCATTGTTCAGCATGTTTAAAACAGTGGTACCACGAGTTTTTGTACGGAAAGTTGTATGATATAAACCTATTATAGTGACAGAGTACTATAGATAAGCCGACCATCCAGTCTGCTATATGTATAATACGTCAATTTTGTCTGCTTCGTACGTCTCGACGTCACGTGGTCAACTGGAAGGACCGTAGCGCATTCTATGCCTTCCTTCCGACGGACAATCCCAGCGACATGATCGTAGTTATCCCAATTCTTGAACTTCTCCAAAGGTTGGAGATTGGGGTTGACAGTAATAGTCGGGAAATCGATGTGGCGCACCAAAGCATGATTGTGTTCCATACACTGTCGCATCCACATACTACAGTCATACTCGCGAAAGAAGCGGTCTAGAGACGACAGCGCCCGAATGTTTGCTAAAGAAGTGGCTCGTCAATGACGCGGAAGTTGACGGGCGGCATCACCTACTGTTGAAATCATTGCGAACCGCAGCACATATCTCCCGATGTCGTGCCTTCCAGTCTTGCTTCTGGCATGCGCGCGAGCAGTACTAACGAACTCCACATCCCGAACATCTTCTCCATGGGAAAACCCTAAAAGTCTGCAGGTTCGGGCACTGCGAAGGTAGGAACGCGTTAGAGAGTCATTACTTCTGAACGAGGAGAACACACCAATGTGGAATCGCAACAACATCCATTCGCCTTGTCAAACGCGTTTTTGACATCTAGTATATCCTCAAGAGCAGAATCGTAGGCTTTCCATTTCTCGGACGCCATTAGATTCTTGCAAACGAAAGACTGTAGCTTTTGTCGGGCCCTCACCGCGGAGGCGATGACAGAATGGTGCGCAAGGTAGGGTGCTAATCCTGCCACCATCAGGTGGGTCAACACGATGCTATACCCAACCCGGAATGATTCCTCCACCAACGTAGGATTATCCGACAGCAGTTTGTGCGCGCGAACCAGGTAAAGAATGGCCCGATCGTCAAAGACCTGTTTCGCAACCCGATGTCCATGGTTCTCGACTAGAAACTTGATTTGATGAGCACTGCCGATCAAGACGGCTACTGACTTGGCAAGGATACTTCCTCTAGCGGCAGCTTTGACGGATTTCGAGGGATTAAGGAAGTCGTGGAGATAGTCGGAATGTATGATCGTGCGCATGATCTGGCATGTTCGATGCAGATACCCGTGGTCCAACATATAAAGAGTTATGTCCGCTATCCGCGCCCAAGGCAACATGGCTTGATATAGATGCCCCATGGACGCCACGAGATCGTCGAATATTCTCAAGTCCATGGATGTCGAGGCGTTGATCACACTAAGTCCGAATCTAACACAGGATTGGAAGGCGTCCGTGAAGAATCTGTACTCGTTGGAAATGATATCGGAGAGCTCGAGAGCGTGCGGGGGGAGATTGCGCTGCTTTAGTTCACGAAGTTGTGGGACGACCTCGCCGATTATTTGGAAACAATGACAGCGGACCTGCCATTGATATCTAGGACCTTGGGAGGAAAGAAAGAGTTTATATTCGCAGCTCGAGCGCTCCGGCAACGAAGTAAAGTGAACAAGCGCGGTGACGACAAATGATAGAAAGAAGAGGGGTACCCGTTCGTTTGTATGCGGAAACGTCACTTTCATGGTAACGAGTTTCTGGTGAAAAAGCGGGAATTTTTTGGCGCAAAGAAGAAGCTGGAGGACGAGACCCGACGAGAGCTTTGCTAAATTGATTGGAAAGTCGAGGGATAATGATGTCATGAACATAATAACGAATCCACGCCGCCACGTATGGCAGCGTCTGCACGACAAACTCGATAGTCTGTGAGTTGCACGACGAGGGTTCATTCTTGATGATCTCTTTGATACAGGTGCGCAAGGCGGCCAAAGCACATGCAGCTGCGTTCACCGGGGTATCAAGGTCGGACGAGGGCAGCAGCTTTGTCTGCGGAACGTCGCAATATAGCGCCTTCGTTACAAAGTCCGAGAACTTGCGAAAGGCGCTCAAGTCGTGGGGAGCGGTCTGCGCAAGCTTGCGTAATGCAGGACGCTTCAGTTCAGTTTCAAAAGCATCTGAGGTTTGAGGCATATCTATCAGCATGAATGAAGATGCGTAGTTGCCAGTACATACCACCGTCCGTTAGTAGAGTAGAACTCGGTAATGTGGATATCGAGAGCCGGTAATCTGTATATTCTATCAATTGGGAGTGTATAAGGACCAATTTGTGTGAACTGATTCTTAAAATTTAGTCCTTGATGGTCCGAAAGAGACGCGACGATCCTGTCATTACATAAGTTCATCTTACTTCCACCATCACGTGTGGCGCACGCGTCTTGGAAACGCTTCTATGTTGACAGCCCAGACACACAATATGTATTACAACTACCGCGTTCACGACGCGACCGTCATAAACTTTGGGATCCGCATAGAAAGCTTCACCCCAATGGACATCAAAATCCAAAACACAATATACACCATAAAACCTCCCGCCAAGTTCTTCTGCAGGGTGACAGAAAACAAGGACGATGCGATGGACGGCGCGAACCCACGCATGCCCGAGTTGAACATCTGCGCAAGCCCATTCGTCGATCCTAGCGTCTCTCTATTCGTCGCGCTCTGCACAACCAGCACATGCCCAGCCCCGTACGCCGAGGATATGAACAGATTGCACGACATGTGTATCACCATCAGAGTCATGACGCGCCAATCAATGTACCCCGCCCTCCGAGCAAAGTAGCTCTCGAATGAAAATGCGAAGAAACTGAGGGAAAGGAAGGACATCGAAGTAATGAACGTCCTTCGCGCACCGAGCGTCCGTATTAGTGTGCTGGTGAGGAAGAACTGCAGGAGGGCGTTGACTACTCCCCACGCGAACATGATCCAGCCGATCTCGTACGGGCTGAGTCCGAGACCGCCAATGGGGATGGAGGTAGAATACATGAGCGGGGTGAGCACCTCGTAGGACCCTTGGCAAAAGTTCATGAAGCAGTACGCTGCAACGACGCGAACCACGTTCTTGTTCGCTATATCCCATAATGATGGTACGCGAGACGGCGGTGTGACTCGCCGTTCCCCCGAGTCGACAGTGGCGCCGTACTCAGAGTCAGAGGTGTCGGCAAGAAGACGATCACTAGCCGCGTCTTTCTTCTGGCCTGTTAACGTGGGATGTGTCTGATGAAGTCAGATTCAATCACAACACAGTGCTGTTAGGCAAAGCAATGAATACTGACCTCCTTCAGCGAGCTGAGCGTGAGTATAAAGATGACAAAGGCGAACGCTCCAGCCACACTACAAGGTAGAAAGTACGGGTGGTCGCGAAATACTGGTAGTCGGTTGAAGACTGGCCATCTATCTTGAGGATTCGACAACAGTCCCCCGATGATAGGACTGTGTCGTGATGAGAACAATGATTCATGAATGACAGATGCACATACCCCGAGGTGGCCCCGAAACACCAGACGAGCGGCAGGATGGCGAATACGTCGCCGATGTTCGTTGAGTCCGTTAGCTAAATCAAAAAGGATCAACTTCCTGCTGCAACCGAGACGCTCGTGTGTTTTATATACCTCGGCCATGATGGTTTTCGCTACACCTGCGCAAACGTAAATCAAGGTGCCCACAAAGTCATCCTTAACTTGAATACTCACCAATGTTCCCATTGAAGACCCCTTGTAGGCAACGAAACAGGACAAGAAACCAAAAGTTATTCGATAGCCCGAATCCAAGCATGGACAGTGCAAGTCCGAGAGGTCCTAGCAATAGTACCGGACGACGTCCAAACTTGTCTGCGGCGCGCCCCCAATGAAACACGCTCAATGACTCCGCGATGAAGAATGCAGATTCCTATCACTCAGCGGGATCAATCTCGCCGCATCCCTCCGATAAAGTGAATACGCACAATAAGGCCAGCGTAGTATCCAGTTTTAGTTTCATCGCCTCCAGTGATTCCGGTTCTCCTCACAAACTCTGGAGCAAAGGGGTAAATGACTGTCGCGGTAATCGGTTCAGCCAGCTGCACTAGAAATACCACAAAGAGCTGATATGTAGCGAGCGGTGTGCGGCTTGCGACCTCTGTCCCATCGCTCGAGGTCATGGTTTGAAGAGACCAGGAATGTCTACATGGAGTTAAGAAATGACCATTTCATCAAATGAGTCATCATCACTCGTGGGGAAAGGATGTCGTTTTTGTGATTTAGCCCCTTTGGATGGTATTGAGGGTTTGGACGTTTGGCAATATTGAAGACGGGGCTTCGTTCTGGTGGCGAAGGTCATCGTTATAGCTAATCATATTAGATTATGGGTCGGACAGACAACAGGTATAAGACTTACATTCACCGCCCAGATGTGTAGTTGAAAAGGTCGTTACGGGAATACGCCAATGAGAGCGCGTGACATGGAGGCCAACGGGTCGTCAGAGTGGAGATGGACCTCGGAATCAACGAAGGCAGTATGGAGCGGCGACGACGATCCTAGCAAGAGCCTCGCACTTCCAATGCAGGCCATGGACGTTCTTTTCAGATTCAAGACACGATTCACGCGCCACCCGGCTGGTCAACGGCAGCTCTCTCTACGATGTTCCAGCATTTTTCTCAAACCGACTGCAGTGGTATCATGAGACGCGTCGAAACGAGGCTGGACATAGACGCACTTGCTGGCCAAGTGTATCCCTGGCGCCAGAAGATCCTTTTCCTATCTCCATTCCGCATTTGGCGGACAACAATTTATCTAGCGTCCATGTTTTCTCTGAGTCAACAGGGATCGCGCGTCCAGCTGCCTCAGCCATCGTTACAGCAGCCCCGTACGATGTTGCCAACATTCCATTTCACGACTGTAGCGGGCGTCTTTAGACGCGTCGAAACAAACCTGGTCATACATAAACGCACCTTTTGGCCAATCAAATCCTATTTTCCCCGGCCTCTGCAGTTCCTCTCCCTTTTTGTTGCTTGATTCATCGCGCGTCGCATTAGAACAGTGTACTCTACTACATGCTGGCGTCAAATCTTTTGGACAGCGAGTCATCTTGTGTCCGCGTTTCCTTCGAGTAAATCGACATGATGCTGTTCGAAAAGCAAGGTTGGCGATCTTTGCCGGCGGCACCTTCTGGACAAACCCTCCTCTCCAGATTGTCTCCAGAGATGAGAAATTTACTCACTTGGTGAACCACAAAATGGTATCGCTTTGGAAAGAATGTGTTATCTACCAACTTTCATTAAGCAATATGGTATCGCGTGAACTACTGGTGCTTCCCAAGTGAATGGTTGGGAAGTTCGGAGCTGCTTCAGTTCGTACTAGATACCCACTTTATAAATATGCTTAGATTCCGCCAGCGGTATGGTGCAGGATTTAAAGAAGAGTTTAACTCGTGTACTCCTGCTACCGTCGTGCCCGCGGCCGGAATGCGATGCGCAGTGAACGAGCTGGGAAAGTTGAGGAGCGAGGGATTGGACATCTCTATCTTCAGAACGGAACTTGCTTTTATTCTCGTATAAGTGTAGCCTTCAGTATGTACAATGTAGATAACATAGCATTTCAATGACAAGAGGAATTGACTCGGAACAACCTATATACAATCACATTGTACAGTAACAACGACTCCACCCTACTCGTCACGCCGGTACGTCTTCATCATCGACCACGGCATCGGGTCAAACGTCGCATCACTCACCACGTCCTGAAAAAATTGGTCCAATATCTCCTTCTTAACATGCTTCTTCGGTTCCGGTACCGATGCCATGCACTGCAGTATAGGCAGTCTGTCCCCCTGCACCTTCTTTCCAACAATTCCATCCCGGAGCACCAGCTCTTCCGGGAAAAGAGGTTCCCTCTCGGTGTTGTGCCAATGAGCGAAGACAAGCTGCGAAACATCTGTCACGGGCTCCACCTCCGCATACAGCGCCTCGTTCAGCGCGAGCTGCTGGTCACGGAGATGCCAAATAGGAGGCCTGTAGAGTTTGATGCAGCCTTCGTCGGCTGGCATTGGTGCTGGAGGCTACATGGAAAAAGTAAGTGAATGCGAAGACGGTCTTGGGTAAATAGAGCTTGCCTCATCATGCGTGGTCTGGAAGCTTGGAGCAGCAAATACGACTGGATCTTCTTGAACCTGAATCATGGTACTAAGATCAGTAAACGCCAAACGTGTGCTGCAGTAGTCTCACGTTTTCCGCCTTCTTCTTGCCTTTGACGCGTCGCGTCGTTTCATCTCCTACCGCCTTACGCTTGGGCGCCTTTGCTCGAGGAACTGGCGCTTGTTGCCCAACTTCGTTACGAGCAGCCTTCTTTGCGGCTGACGGACGGGATGGCCCTTGTATAACAAGAGTGGCTTGCGCTCCAGCGACTTCATCTTGATTGGTGTGCACGATGGTCGGGGGCATAAATGTAATCACGGTTGGCCTGAACACCGCGCCTACTGGAGGTGCAGACGCCGCGGTTTGCCGCTCGTCCTGGTAAAGATTGAATGTTACTTGACTACCCATCGTCGGAAGAGCCACCTTTGCCGCCTCCAGGCCAGTCACGCTATTCCTGTGGGAAAGGGGTTTGGACTGGATGACCGGTGGCTGAGGCGGGGCTTGCGCTTTCTGGGGAGTCTTTTTCGTCTCGAAGGCGGCCTGATCATGTTGGTGGTCGCACGGGGAACAAGGTTTGAGGGATTTCGTGTTACGAGAGATCCGAGGAGGCGCGGCGGGGAAAACGTTCTCTTTGTTGGATTGAAGGTCGTCACTGACGCTGGTGGTAGACTCGGGCGCGTCGTGGTCGTCTGCGCAAGCATCGGTCCCAAAGAGCTCCTCCCAATTAGTGTCTTCCCCGGCCGTGGAACCCTCTTGGTCAATCTGAACACGAACACCTGGTAGAGGCGTTTGACCGACTGCATTGTCGGTTTCGAGGTCGGCGGGATTGTTGCAAGCGACGGACATCGCGAATAACAACGTCGGTGAAAGCGGATGACAAGTTGGCTGGGTCACGAATTATGAACGGCAGAGTCGTGGATAGACAGGCGTCAATAATGGTAGGTGGTGGTGGAAAGGCAAGAGTGACTCGTCACATATGTGGACCAAGAACAATGGGCGAGTCCGGAAGATGCCGGTGGACCGAGCCTTTGTTCGCCAGTTCAAGTAACTCGATGATAACGCTGAATTTGAGCATAAGCCGCCGAAATCAGTTAGCTAAACAAGTACTATTTGAGTCGAGAGCATGAAGGAGAGAAGGGTACCAACTATGCGATCCGAATTTAATGCGCCACACTTGGAAATGGGATTGATCATCAAAGTCGCGAGAAGAGCATATCAGTTCACCACATGGCGACATGTCTGGCATTGTCTCCGGTCCATTTATCGAGTGGCTCCTTGGTGAAATATGGATACCAACACGTACCACACATTGAGCAGTCTGATGCCACAGAATGTGACATAGTTCCTGGAACGACGAGTCTCGGGACAGAATCACGAACGTTACGTCACTTCTGTAGTCTGCAGAAACTCTTCACGAATGCAGGCCATTATTGTCGGACTCCGGTGAAAGCTAGCAACAAATACAAGCATACCTTTTAGGGCTCGTTCTTTTGAGATGCTCGCAGATAGCCTTCCTGCTCCCGACAATGGATCATCGATCCTAAAGGGATTACATCTTAAGAGCGTAAGTGCTACTGTATATACACGCTGTAAGTGTATCTTCTTAGTCTAGCGCTGGAAGAGAACTCACCTTGACTCTATTGTGTTGGCAGTTCCACAGCACTAGAACTTATCGCCGGACTGTGTTTATGTCGAGCTCGATGCAAAAACGCGATTAGATAAGGACGCCACGTTCATTTCAGCGCCAAGTGTGAAATTGTGTATCATCTGAAGAAACGCTCCCCGCATATAGAAATTTGAGTGCTGGCTCTTCCGGGGCTCTTGAGCAGTGCGTTTCGTTGATGCAATGGTGTAAAAAAGCACTCTTTGATATCCTCCGGGAACAAAAACATAATGAGCGAAACGTTCTCGCAAGAATGGTCCAGACGTACTGTACCAATCACCCGGCAACGTTTATAGCGCGTTCACTTGGGCAAGGCAGTCTTCAAATCTTCAGTCTCAGGCTATTCGTGTTCGGTAGTCGTGGTGGAAGGCAGCGACTGCACAGCGTAGTTGGGCTAGTTTTTCCAGGCGGACCATTTCATCAGGACCCCGATTGACAGCCTCCCCTGCCAGTCGACTTAGCTCATCGATATTGAAGACGAGTCTGCGTTCTGCATGGCGAAGGTCATCCTTGTAGCTAATCATATTAGATTATAGGTCAGACATACAGCATATTTACATCCACCGCCCGTTGAAAAGGTCTCGTTACGGGAATGCGCCAATGAGAATAAACGACACGGAGGCCAACGGGTCGTCGGAGTGGAGATGGATCTCGGAACTAACGAACACAATATGGAGGGATGCGCAGGGATGACGATCCCAGTAAGAGCCTCGCGCTCCCAAGGCAGAGCAGGTCGAGCGTGAGCTAGCAAGCACACACAAATCATCGGCTGCTCAACGGCAGCTGTTCCCAGTATCTTTTTTTTTTGAGAACGACTGTAGTAGTGTCATTGGACGCGTCGAAACGAGGCTGGACATATACGCACTTTCTGGCCAAACATATCCCTGGCGTCTGCAGATCCTCTTGCGCCCGCGACAACGATTTATCTAGCGTCCCAGATTTCTCCGAGTCGCAGCGCCGCCTCGGGCTTCGCAATGTAACGGTAGCGTACGATTTCCCCACCTCTGCAGTTTTCATTTCCATCCCGCGTTGTCGTTGGCCGCGATAGAACAGAGTAGTTTTCATGCTGGCGTTGAATTTCTTGAACAGCGATACATGTTATGTCCACGTTTCCTTCGAGTCAAGCGACATGATGATGTTCGGAAAGCAAGCTGGGATCTTTGCCGCCGGCACTTTCTGGGCCACACTCTCTTCTCCAGATATGAGTACTTAGTGTACTTACTCTAGAAATTAAAGAAATGGTGTCACACTGAAGAAAGAATGGTTTTATATACCAAATTTCATTTGGGTTTTCACAAGCAATTTGAATCTTGAACTTTCCTGCTGGAGAAACTTGGGTCAGAGTCGGCGACGTATAAAGACAACGTCGATAGTACGCATTGAAAATAAATAGAGTATACAGTAGGAACATACAATTCAAGCAACGATACGCTCATATATGCCAGCAAACATGAACGATAGGAAACAAACATGTTCCTACTCATCAAATATAAGTGGCGGCGCGCTCTGCGCCAACACTAACGCAAGCGCAAACCTCTCCTTCGGGACCTTCCTCAAAACAAAGGGACCAAGGTCCAGCTCCTCAGGTAAAACCGGCGCACAATCTAGCTTGATCCAGCGAACGAGGAGAAGCATAGTGCAATGGTGGGCTTGGGGAGGCTGGAATTCGTATAACGCGTCGCATGCGAAGAGGAAGCTGCAAGGTGGGATGGGTGCCAGGAAGAACCTGTAAAAGGCAAACTCGTCCGGCTCGGACGATGGAGGCTGAATAAGATATTCAGTCAACGCGAAGAGTGTATTTGATGAAGCTTGCCTGAGGGAATTGGGATGATGGCAAAGCATCACCACCCGGGTTTGCCTCGGCCTGAATAACAAGATCAATCAACGCTACGCGAGTTGGGAACAAATCTCACCTGTTGAACGTCCTTATTCTTTCCTTGGGCACTGTCGGTCGTTTCATCAGTGCGCATGGAGCGACAAGCCGCTCCCTGTCGTTCGTCGCCATCGTTGATGTTCAGTTCTTCGCCACTGTCATCCTCCGACACAAGGAATTCGCCGTAGTCGGAGGGCGACGCGGCATCCGAAGTCGTGGTTTGACTTCTAGTGTGAGCTCGGTTGTTGCGAACTGGCATGGTGGGTATGTCGTTCCTTGAAGTAAATGAATTATTGACCGTGAAGAGCAGACGATGTACGGCGTCGGTAATGGTAGGTGGTGGTCGAACAGCAAGAGTACAATCAGCACGTGTCTCTAAACAAATGACAATGGGTGATGAGCCCGGAGGATGCCGGTGGCCATTGTTCGCTAGTTGAGGCAACTCGCTGACAAAGCGCAAACGTGTATTCAAAGACACTTTGAGATGGAGTTGATAGGAGATCATACATCAATCCCAAGATCGGTATGAAATTGCGCCACTCCTGGAAATTTGAGGTAGAATTGTGGTAAACCTCATGAACCACAAGTCCATTTTTTCAACAACTCACGTCGTGCGGGCGCGAGACGCTCGGAGACTGCCCCAAGTAGCAAATGGCCATGGCTACAGGTGAGCCCGGCAGCCGTCTGTACAATCAGGTCTATGTGAACGGCGTAATCGCACAGGCCATGGAGCACCTGCCGTACGAAACGAATGACCTGCATGAATACGTCAATTTCCGAAAAGAATGAACAGACAGTAGCTTACACATACAACCTCTTTGAAAAAAGTTCGACGAAGGACAAGACGGCCGATACCATGGATGCTAGCCTCGCCTCCTTCAGCGATGAAAGAGGGACATGGATTGACGATCTCTGACTGGATGCATAGCGTGTCCGAAGGACACATAAGTCACCTGCAAGTCAAGCGAATTGTTACCTTGTGAACGTACAGTTGTTTTCTGTGAATAGCCCGCGGGTATACCTTCTAGGTGTCATACCATTGAGCTATAGTCACTTCGCGAGTGTCGCTTGCCCGAGTAGGTCCCAGGATCAAGGAAAAGAAGCAATTCTACTAATATTTCAGCTGATATGCAACCTGTAGATGGTAGACGGTCAACGCAATCAGAATGCGTATCTAAGACCGACATACGATTTCGAGTTACATAGAACGCGTAGTCTTGGCAGCCATGGTCACTGCAGATCGTGCTTTCCTGCTTTTCTTTGTGCGTCCGTTTGCCACCCGCATGTCTTTGAGATGGATAGGAGGACTGAGCGAGGGATAACAATCGTCTTGCAATTCGGCTTCTTCGAGTGCAACAGTGCGTGCTTTATGGCCCTGGACGTGTTGATGAGATGAAAGCAGGAGGGAAGCCAGCGTGTGAGTGTTTGCCGGCGGCATCTACGACAAAGTGATCCGACTACCGGCGGCAGTTTCGTCGTGTCTTCCACCTTGACCGTTACAAATTGCTCTTGGTTGCAAATCTTTAAGCTTTAAGTAAGGCTTGCCTCCAAGTCGTTCCTTACTCGATCGTTCGCGCACCAGTGCTTCTAACTACTGTTATGCTCATCTTCCCCTTCTCATCTTGTCCGCGATAACTGATTGGTTGGAAATCAACTAGAAACAGAGGGTGACGCCAAGACTGGTACCGTGTCCAGCAGACGTCAATCAGTACGCGGCGCAGTTTCGACGCCTTGAACTACTCTATTCTTGGATTGACTTTCTATTGCATAGCTTACCAGTTTTCCGTTAGATACCGGGCTTCCTTTCCATCCGCAGATCCCTTCCTTGCAAGAGAAATCGATCTATCTCAATGTGTCGTTGATTCGGGCGCGTTTTAGGCTTTCACGCTCTCAATACATAGCCTGGTTACCGCACTATATCTTGAACGGTGAGTGTGGCGCAATGGTGGCAAGTCTGGTGCATTCTCACTACGTCAGATGAAGGATGAAGGACGGGGATCATCCTATGGACGGTCTCCAAGAATACATTACGACGCAGTTGACATTATCACAGTGACAGCTGGCGATTGACAGATGGACTGAATTCATTGAAGTAGTACCGAATTCGCTGTCTTCCTATCTAGGTCTTGGAGTCGATAGCGACCTTCTTCCTGACGTGTAATGGACGACCTCCCAAGTCCTTCTGCGATCGACGGACAACAGATACTCTTGTGATCTATTCCTACCGGTTCCGTGTCAAACCAAGACCCACATCCCTCACGCCTTTAATCGCGTCCTAATTTAATTTTGAAAGCCCCAACTCTTGCATCCCATCCAACGCCGCAGAACGTACTGTTACCAATGGATTCTCCCGACGCCTATAAGAAAATTCGACAGTCTCACCTCGAGGAGCTGGCGGAACTTGACCTCGTCAATGAGCCGGTGCCGATTTCGTTCATGCGACGCGGAGACTCCAACGACCTCTTTCAATGGACAAAAGACAGTCAAGCACAGATCCAGGCGGGCATCGCGAACCGTAAGTGTCGTTCTCGCGCTCTCAAGGCCAACCAATGAAAACTCTTCCTAGGTGTCTTTGGCGGTAATACTAATTCTCCGATCGACTTCAACAACGTGTTCATGGCGTTCATGGAAAGCGCTGCTATGTATTTGAGGTACGCGTCTGGTGTCGTACAATTTTTCGACTTGGGCTGATTTCAACGTTAGAGATGAGTCTCTCGTCATGAAGGCCGTAGAAACGTTTCGAGAAGGGGATAAGAATGGGGCTCTCAAATTGCTTGAACGGTCCACTGCGGCTATCGACAAACTGGTATGTCTCCGTATAAGGTCATCTGTGTACAATCTGTTACTTAACGAAAACCGCCAGGCCGAATTGTGGGGATTGAAATTTATCGTGATCTGCGGTACGCGCATGCTGCGTCTGGATACTATCAAGGGAAAGTGACTGACAATATAGTAGATCTCCTCGAGAAGCACCCAGATGGACATCGCATCATCGTCGGCCCATATTGCGGAGCGTTTGTTTCAAAGGACCTCAACAACCCTTTCATAGGCATCGCATTCAAAGTTTGTCACTATTTTTGGGTGTAGTATGAAATCTGACTGAACTGCAGGGAACTGGCGTCAGGGCGGAATGGATGAACGATCTATACGCGGTAGGGACCATTCGAGCTCCGGAGGAGTTCTTGTTCGGAGGACAGATCTCGAGAGGCTTCTACTATCCCTTGTTTTCAACGTATTCCTCGCAGCCCTTTAGTGAACCGTTCGGTACGCTTTTCAATCTTGCTCTGTCGCCTTGACTCTTTTAATCACGATATTCGTAGCTCTCGTCAAAAAGGCTATTCAAAGCATCTCTTCGTCGGCGAGCAAGACAGTTATTACGCACATTACTGTGTGTCAATCGTCGCGCTTACTTAAACTTGAAAGTACGGACTCACAGGTTATTACAAGGGTCACTCGCTTGGGGCTGCTTACGCCTCGCTGTGCTACACACAGCTAAGGATAGAGGGCACCGGCACGGAAAAGGCGGACCTAGGGGATCTATACACCTTTGGCTCTCCACGTGTCGGACGCAGGGACTTTGCTAGTCCGCTCGAGGTAGCCATGACGGCGGCAACCTGCGGCTCCGCGTGGCGCATCGTCAACCAAGGAGACTACGTCACCAAGGTCCCAGCGTCGGCGCCGTGGCCGATCTCGAGGGATCCGTTCATCCACGTCGATGCGCCGTACATTATTTCCCAGAACTCGAAGCCTATGCCTGGTCCTTCAGAGATTGGGACCTACCCAAGAAGGACACTTCCTACGCCATGGAAGCCACACGGTATGTGCTATTTCATCAGCGAAGCAAATAACTGATTTCATCAATGTGGTTTTTCAAGGAGTTGGCGAGTATTACAAGTCATTGACGTTTGCCACGACGGGTAGACTTCCCTCCGGATATGACGATCTTGGACTCCAGAAGGCTCTGGGTGCCCCGGGAGGTATCGAGTACTTTAAGGCTGCGGCATCGGGCTGTGTGGATCACCGCCACCTTGTGGAGTCAGTGAAGCTGCAGGACTTTGCAGTCGCTTCGACGCAGTGCGTTTTCTCGATTGACAGTGCCGACAAATGCGCGCTAGGCTCTTTCCAGGTGGGGCCGCTGGCTGGTGAGATCGTGGCGCGGGGAGATGCGACAGGTATTGTCCCGGACAGCGTGACGTTGCACTGCAATTCGCTGAAGGCTTTGTGCTGCGTTGATACGCAATGCATCATGCGGGCGACTGGCGATGCGAACCCGAAGGAGGCCAGTATAGTCTTCATTGCCGATGGTGTCGTCGTAGCCGTCGCGGTGGTCGCTATGAAGTCTGAAGTCAAGGACATTTGCCTAGACGGAACCTGCGCGTGGGAGTACGTCCTCTTCGCACATCTTTTCATGGCTCATATGCTGACATTTGATGTAGATTCGCTGATACGCCACTCGTCGAGAAAGTATCCGAGGAATGGCAGAAGGCTACAGAGGTAGTGTTTGAGCAACTGTTTGCGAATGTATAGAAACAAAATGCAACTGTGTAAATGTAAATCAAGTGCCATGATAGGGTTCAACAACAGTGCGATTCATCGACACGGAGGGAATGCCCTGGGAGCCGTTACATCTTAATGTCATTCCGTTTACGGTTTACTAACATCTCAAGTCCTGCATGGCGAGGTCCTCGCTGGATTCATCATTCCACTCCCTCACCCGCCGATCCTCTGTCTGTACTCCTTCCGTGCGAGCCACGTCGGCGCGTCCTGATCTCAAGATCGTGAGAACCTCCGAGGTTTCTTCCTGCTTCCATCTTTCGTTGGTCGGCGCTCGATTCTCTGACGCATTTCCAACAGCTCAGTATTAATTCTCAAAGTTCACTCGAATGCACGACTTCGTGCATTGACCAACTGCTTTCTCTGGATCTCTTGGGCGTCAAAAAGGACTGCCAGCACATTTCCCAAGTTCGAGATTGATGATTATACAGGAGCTGATATTCAAAGCAGGTGAACTCCTTTCGCCGCCGGGAAGCATGAAATCAACAGAGTACGTGACAACTGGATATCTGCTTCTTCCTCAACGAGAGGCGGGTTAATGAATACATGCTGATGCTCATTATCTACCGCCGACTCGAACTTGGATTCTGCCATTCAATCCAAGAAGACACTGGCTGTGATCATCAGATCAGACCTAACGTAGTTCCGGTTTGCACGAGCGTCGAGTTCTATCTATCAATAGCTAGGATAGTTGTCCGGACGTACAGCTGTGGGTCCCTTGAACACGCCAACTTCATAACGCGGCGAATGTAACAACCGACGTCATTTATGCATTGTGCGTACTCTCGACTGCCTAGGCTTCAAGACTGAGCCTAGATTAGTGCCAGGGTGTTCCAATTATCTTACGAGATCGTCTATTCACTCGTCGCGGAGCGCTTGTCTGTCCATCTGTTCATCAGTGCCTTCAGTTCGCAGAGATATAAGAAGTCTTCTTCTCTTCCCCGACTTCACATCCACATCCACATCACTCATCCTCTACTATGATCATGAAGCTCAGCATCATGCCTGCCATGTTCCTTGCCCTCGTCATCTTCGCTGTCCTGGGTGCTGCGGCTCCCGTTAAGGTCGAGCCCGATGGTGTGTATTACCACTCAGCCCATTTCAACGAGTTGTTGCTCATCATGACTATGGTAGTGAATTGCGACTCTAACTCAACTGAGACTGACTCTATGGGTGCGGCATGTCCTTGAGAACGTAGCATTGCGTGAGTCACTTACGTGAAACGTATCTGATTCGAGCCCGGCTGAAATTTATCCCTCTAGTAGTGTTAAGAAGAAGATTGTCTGCTGCGAAATTTCGATTTGTGTTGAGGGCTTTAAAACTTAAATCAGACGGAGATGGCACCGGGCCAGTGTCAGGCAAGGACACAAACAGCTGCTGCATGCGCGAACGCTGCAACTTTGTGTCTTGGATAGATAGAGATCTTTCCCCTTTCCCGTAACAGTGGTGACTCACTCCGACTCAATGGTCCATTGATAGTTAGAAGTCTGGAGACCGATTCAGCGAAGTCATCGCTTGAGTATTGTATGGACCGACACTAGCATATGAGAGGTTGGCATCAGCGATAATTACTTTCGCAGCTTATGCGCGCGCTGCTTGCTGCGAAGTCCCAGTCACAAGGCTAAAATATCTCAGATCGTCGGTAAATGAATCGTTGAGTTCTTCGGAAAGACGCCACTAGTTCGCAAAGCATTTCCCATCCCTTCAGCATTGCTTATACGAAGAGCGCGCGCGATAGCTCATTCCGGGGGACCGTTAGAGCATTGTTGGTGCGTGTAGTTCCGCCGTCGTACGGGTAAAGACTTTTCTCCTGAATCTGCAGCTGAACGAAGGATTCGGACACAAGTGAACAAAATCATTTCCTTTTGCCAGATTGGCATGGGCTTGATTGAATTCCAGGTTGTAGCGCGATGGGCGACGCGAGATGGAGGAATGTGACCTTCTGTGACGTTGAAATGAAGCCATCACAGTTACTTGGCTAAAGTCATATCTTGACTTTGGCCCCGACCGACCGACATGGGCATATGCCGTGGATGCGATTATCGCGCACCACACACCGGCATCGGAGGAAAACGTCGACCTGGCTCAGCGAATGAATGTCTTCCTACAGTCGTGGAAGACAAGTACAACGAAGCTACCTGAGGATGTTAAAAGAATGTTCCAGGTCGCGAAGAAGTACAACGTTACCCTCGATGGCCTCGCCCTCTCACGAGACATACTGCGTGAAATGCCGATCTGGTACCACATTAAGTCGGAGGGGACAAGAGATCTGTTCAACAGAGGCGCCCAAATCAAGTGCCTGAAACTAAAACATAAAGTGAGAACAGTAGGAGATGCCGAGCAGCTCGCACTCCAAACCGGAGGCAATAGGCATACACACAGACGAAAATGTGCATGCGCCGCATGCAAAGAAGCTAGAGACTTAGGGTGTGAACACCCACACAAATGCTTCGACAAGGCAAAGGGCTTGCTGAAATCCCTCCCGGAGAAATGGAACCCGCTCCTGAACAAGCCGGAGGATGAGCCGGAAAGGCTATACGAAGAAGATGAAGAAAAAACTCTGTTTAAATCATGCCTTACGACAACGGGCAGCTTGGGAGATGCCTTTCGTATATTCGCGGATGGCGACGAATGCCCAAGAACTTTTGCGCCCGACACAACGTACCCAGAAGAAGAAGAGATCATTGCCTACACAGACGGATCGGCCATAAACTGCGGTACCAAGGAAGCGGCAGCCGGCGCTGGAGTCTACTTTGAGGAAGGAGACGAGAGAAACGTAAGCCTGAGGATCCCAAACGAAGTCGGTACCACGAACCAAGCCGCAGAGCTAATAGCAGCAAAAACGCTCGCGGAAACCGTACCACGACACAATCCCGTTTGATGTGTCAGCAACTCCCGCCATGTACTCGATGGACTACTGGGTCGGTTTACGAAATGGGAAGATGAAGGGTACTTCCTAATCAGCAACAGTTTAGTCACCCAAACGATGATAGCCCGATTCCGAGAACGTACCGCGGAAACCCACCTCAAATGGGCCAAGGGACACTCCGGAGACCATGGGAACGATGGGGCAGATAAACTTGCAGGAGAGGCTAGTCGACGACAAGAACCAGACATCGTCGATCTAACAATCCCACCCGAGCTCAAAGTAAGGGGGGCGAAATTAAAAGTGCTAACGCAGGCGACTGCATATAAGATGATACAAAAACTTAAGATGCAAAGTGATACATACCAGGAAAAGCTGGATCGTTGCGGAACTGCTAAAAATGTGACTCTTGCTCTTGAAGCAGCGGCCAGGAGGTGCGATGCTGAAGTGTCATCAGAACAACTATGGCTGTCGGTCAGGAGAAAAGACTTCAGCAGATCAGTAAAATACTTCCTATGGATGCTGATACATGATGGGTACAATGTCGGAAGACATTGGAAGCACATACCCGGATATGAAGCTAGGGTGCAGTGTCAAGAGTGTGGAGACATAGAGAGCATGGAACACATACTAACACAATGTGCTGTACCCGGGCAAAGAGAAGTATGGGACCTCGTGAGCCAGATGTGGACGCGGAAAACGGGCAGACCCCTACAAGTCAATATTGGTGATATAATATCGTGCGGCATACAACCACTGAACATGAGCAGAAAAGCGACGACGAGAGGAGAGGAGAGGATGAGACGCATTCTGATATCAGAGTCAGCCCATCTCATCTGGAAGCTGAGAAATGAAAGAGTCATAAACAAAAAGCCGCCAAGCTCACGTCGCGAGATAGAAAACAGATTCTGGTACACAATCAACCGGCGACTTGAGCTGGACTGTTTGCTATCGGACAAAAAGAGATTCGGCAAGAAGGCGATATCAAAATCCCTAGTCCTAAACACATGGAGAGACGTGATCCTGAATGACGATGACAGGACAAGGGAAAGCGGGGTTTTAGTGGGTATAGATACGTGATCGATGATGGTTCCTAACAGGACCGGAGATTACAAGATCGAGTCCCACACATGGCTGTCTAGACAGCTACAGTGCGTAAGGCATTTCCTCGCGTGGTCTGATGAAGGCGCCTTCAAGCAAATGCTATGGAGAGTATGAACATCCTAATATGAACTACCTATGATATTTATTCCTTCTACGGGGTTTCAATTCCTCGACTTATACAACGGGCCTAACACCGCGCCTTTGGCGTGCCGTGGCGCTGAGCGACCAGGCACCTGCTAGATGCGGGAGAGTGCAAAGCCATACCAAATGTTCGACCTTCTGTGATGTTACCCGAAGAACACCGAACTCGGGAAATCTTACTTGGGGTTTGTGCCGTCTTTCTGACATACCACCAAGGCAAGATTGCACAGTCTCTGTAGGCGCCATCTCGTTAGCTTAATATCAAGGCAAGTAAGAACAACAAACGGGGATACTTAGTAGTGACTTTTGCACCCACCGCCCCAAACACTCGTCCATCGCGCAACTGGAGCTTGAGGTGGCGCCTTTTAGACCGCCCAACACGAGAAGGACTCAGCATTTCATGTAAACAAAACCTCTTAAAACAGCTTACCATGCCCCTAGGTCCATCATGCTCGGGAGTTTAATGTGCACCAGTCTTGTGACTGTTGAGTTCAACGATTTGAGTCTCGCGCGCATGAGTTCTCCCGGGATTGAAGTATGCAATTCAATCCCATTGTCTTCCTGATAAGGCAACATCCGATTTCCTCGATCAGTGGACTCGTTCAACAATGGCATCACACGCATTGCCATTCAACGCCTTGTGCTGATATATAGGCTTGTTCCCTCTCTTGGTCGCGCCAGACTCTCCCAGCCATCGCCCATCACATACTCTACACATACTCTTCTTCTCTCTACAATGGTCTCTCTAGGCGCCCTCGTTTACAATTTCATGAACAAGGAGCCGGGCTCGCCGTTGCCTAAAAAGCGCAACGGCGCCATCTTCCCCGCCGACTTCAATGTCTTCTTGACCGCTGTCTGCAACAAAAAGGACGCAGCTAGTACTTGGGAGTTTCATGCTCCTAGTCTTCCGGCGTCTCGACAGACCTGTGATGTGTCCGTCGTGTCTCCAGCTCAGGAAATCGCCGTGTAGGGACGTGGAGTGCTCTGGGTGCAGAGGACTTGTTCGGACAGTGCGTGCGTGCAAGAAATGGGTGTTCAATAGTTCTGTAGGCTACGACACAAGAGTATAAGTACTGTAGAGAAATGAAGTACACTATGTGCTATTATAGCGGGATGTGAAGAGATGAGACAAGTAAGTAAGAAACAAGGAGAACACAACATGCTACTATAAAGATATGCTATTATGAAGGTATGTAATCCAATCTAGTGTCCAAGCTTATCATTTGACAGTTCCATAAGCTCCCAACTGTGCGCCCAGCGCGAGGCGCAAACCTACACACCTATATACAATTGTCCAACTTTGAAGAGAAATGACTGTACAATAACAACGACTCCATCAGGCTAAGGTTCATCATCCACCCTGGTGCCGGGTCAAACGTCTCATCACTCACTATCCCCTAAGGAGACGCTCCCCGCACATATAAACTTGAGTGCTGGCTCTTGTTAGTGCGTTTTATTGATGTATTTGTCCAAGAATTCAACATAATTTGGACCCACCGAGTCTGACGACACTGGGGACTCCGGCATATTTTCCAAGATGAGTGAAATGTTCTCGCAAGAGCCGCGCAGACGTACTGTACTATTACCGGGCGACGTTCATAGCGCATTTTGGGCACGGCAGTCCTCAAGTTCTTTTCAGTCCGTTCGTGTTCCGTTTGGTAAGGCAGCAGACTGCATAGCCGCGTAGTTGCCGGCGTAGACCGTCCGCAATGTCTCATGTACTTGAGAGCTGTCCAACTATGGTGACTTGTCCGTAGGACGATGATGGAAGGAAAGCAAGGGCATAGTTTCAGTCATTCAACGTACATAACTGGCTACATTTCCAAAATGTAAGGAACTGGCAAGACTGGATGCGAATAGATGTACATATGACAGACAAGTATATACAGATAAGCAACAACACAGTTACACAAAGCAATCACGTCCTTCCTCCTTCATAGAAGGCGTGCGCAGAAGCGGGCTCGAGCGCCTCATTCAAAATATCTTCCGAGAACTCTTCCTTCTCGGACAGTGGGCCTCTGCATATACGCCAACACACCCTTTTCTATTCTCTTTCATCGACCATCGCGACACATCCACTATGCTCATTGTTCACGACGTTGCACTCAACAATGGTGCCGGTCAAATGACAACAATGGATGC
Source organism: Mucidula mucida (assembly GCA_015501055.1). NCBI lineage: Eukaryota > Fungi > Basidiomycota > Agaricomycetes > Agaricales > Physalacriaceae > Mucidula > Mucidula mucida. The sequence goes on from JADNYV010000220.1 coordinate 36,753, forward strand.
CGACACTCCTTCCGACGCTCAAGAGACCTCCTCATCCGATGTGGATTGCGATGGATTCTTCGAGTCAGAAGGTGTCGTAGATGGCGCTGATGGCCTTGGTACCTATAACCAGAATGCCGTTGCTGCGTCCTCCCAAGTTCCTCTCCCCGCCGATGATAATCCCTCTGTGGAGGGCTCCACATCTCACAAAAAAGAGGTTTCTCTACCGAGTTTTAACGCTAAAGACGTGTGCCGTTACTATCAGAACCTGCGCCAGAATGCGGCTTGTGCAGCTGCACGAGTCGTGTTCGTTACCCCGTTCAGACAAGACGAAGTCGCTCGGGCCCAATCTGCTTTGCGAGGACCACCTCAGGAATTGAGTCGTTGCCCCAAGGCGACAAAGCGTCAAGCCACAGACAGCGACACGACGTGCCGCGCCAAAGGAAAGAAGAACGCGGATCAGCAGGTACTTGATTTTTGTTTAAAGCACGCTTGGCGTGGACTGATCTTGTTATTTAGAGCAAACCTGACCCATTCAGCTACGCTTCTCCGACATTCCAGTCTCCTCAGGTAGGCGCTCTCTTCTCTTCTCTTTCAATACTGATATAGTCTATCAGGGGTCCCCCAACATTACATCGTATAGATACGTGATTCCTCCGCTAGCCCCCTGCAGCAAACTCGCGCCTTGGCAAGCGCTGTACATGTTCCAGCATCCGTACGAGGACGACATGATGTCCCCTGTGCTCATACAGTGGATTGATATGCATCGCTCCCCAGTATTCCCCGAGGAACTCGACCTTGTTTTTGTGATTTGTCAGAAGGTGCCGGAGGACAGGATCTCGGGGAGACACGGGCAATTGACCGTAACAGCAGATGGTCAAAGGGCACCGTTGACGTGGAAAGGAAAGAGTAAATATAACCACGTGTCTGTGGACAGACGACAATGCACGGCGAGCCCAGATGTTGCCGGTGGCCATTGTCCACCCATTCAGGTAATTCAACGACAAGCCCATAGACCAGCACAGACGGCAGAGCCAGAAGATATCTTTTCACTAACACTTTCAACGCTTTTCAAGGAAAAATATTACCTACATTTCGGCAATTGACATGAAATTGTTATGGCGCCACACCTGGGAACAGGGAAATCTACATCAGACGTGATGAGCCTCGCAAGTAAGAAGATAACAGACGCTCCGTACACGATGCTTTTATTGCAGAATCGATGTGAATGCGACATTAATGAGGTAAAGGACCGCTGGCTCTCCCTTTCCGTTCGCATTCAGTACACATGCGGCAAAGAAAGTCCGCTGTACGACGAGAGTAATCCGTATTCAATTTATCCTTCGTCAAATTGCCACCAAAACACCGTGACATTGACGCAGCCACATATCTGATATTCAACGACATATTGAGCCTAGGTAAGGCACTCAGGTTTCCCTGGGCAAGTTAAGCAATTGAGGTGATATTCTCAGAGATAGAACTCACCGCAAGCAGCTTGTAGTTATATGATACTGTGGCCTGATTTTGAGAATACCAGTCGAAAGCGGCATCCCACAGCATTATAATACATCCATGTTGAGCCGGCTATTCCTATGCGAGTTGAAAAGACGTGAAGAAGATGTTGCGCAATGCCTGAGGCCTGAGGTATTGATCTTCGAAGCTGGGCCAGAATTCATGATGTCTATGTGTTGTCAGATGAGGCCCGCAACGTTGGTAGTCCATTGGCATCAGGCGGAAGGAAAGATGTAAACTGCCGGCGGCAAGCACCATTGGTTATTTTTCCCTTCCTCGCCGACGCCTCGCTATAACAAGAGACACATGATTATTTTCTGCCCTCTCAATCGCCAGTGGACATATACGACTCGTATTCCGGCCAGCAGCAACTGTGGACAGGACGACAAGCGCTGCATACAGCACGGACGACGGTAAAGGGTACGCGCCCAAGAGGCGTCGTATGGGTCTACGCGGCTAATGAACATGCATTCGCATTAATTGTCTACTAGACTACATGCGATGATCTTAAAGGACACACCTGGAGGTCTGATGCATTTTGGTTTATCAACCGAGAAAAAGCACTGAGGATGGGTGCGCATACAGACGGAACGCGCCAACAGCATTGCTCGGAGGGCGCTTTCGATATGCGGGTGTATCCTACGCGAGACAACCCCGCCTGCACGTTTAATTCACCAAGCAATGGTATGGATGCATTAACGACACGTTAGGCTCGTACCTACCCTCAAGCTGCTCGCAATTTCCTGTTTGTCTAAACTTGTTTAGGAATCTTAATTAGAGTTGGGTGCGCCGTCTTATACTTGCAGTCGTTCATGTTGTTAAAGTATACCCTGCGTTAACAGGTTTTTCACTTTCCACAGCTAGCATTGGACAGTTCGAGTACAAAGTTCAAACATTCACACGATTGTAGGGTCAACAATCCAGCTACCTAGACGTCATGTAGCTTCCGCTTATAACGAACGTGGTACTCTGCCTCTATCCTGCCTGGTTGAAATCGAAAGCGCAGACCTGCATAAACCCGACGTCAATTTCAGTCCGCAACTCGTCATACATCATAGCTCACTTCCGAAAATGTGGCTTCCCGTTCTGCTGTAGGTGCCTATATCCTCAAAGTTACGCCAGAAGCATTGTATCAGCATTGGCCCAATTGCACACTTGAACGATTGGGACTCTTAACCGGTTCTCCGAGAGCAACAGTCTAGATCAATGCGCTCAAGTCTCGTGACGGTTGACTGCAACGATTCAAGTCTCATCGGCGTGAGTTCTGCTGGTTCCAAAGTGAAGCATGCAATTATTGAGGCTTTTGGGATTAACTACCCTGATCCATCCACAGACAAATTCCATTGTGCGTCTGTGGCCAGACGGTTCAACCGGATCCGGTGGCCCTAGTAGTACAATGACCCTCCCATTGTCTTCCTGATAAGGCAACATCCAATTTCCTCGATCAGTGAACTCGTTCAACAATGGCATCACGCGCATTGCCATTCAACGCCTTGTGCTGATATATAGGCTTGCTCCCTCTCTTGGTCGCGCCAGACTCTCAGCCATTGCCCATCACATACTCTACGCATACTCTTCATCTCTCTACAATGGTCTCTCTAGGCGCCCTCGTTCACAATTTCATGAACAAAGAGCCGAGCTCGCCTTCACTTAAAAAGCGCAACGGCGCCATCTTTCCCGCCGACTTCAACGTCTTCTCGACTGCTGCCTGCGACGAAAAGGACGCAGCGAGTACTTGGGAGTTTCATGCTCCTAGTCTTCCGGCGTCTCGACAGACCTGTGATGCGTCCATCGCGTCTCCGGCTCAGGAAACCGCCGCTAGATATCGGAAGAAGTTGACCATCATTGTGCCGCATCGCGAAGCGTCTTCATCGCGTATCAGCAACAACTCTCTCGCATCCAGCAAAGGTGCTACCCTTGTGGGCTCGGACAAATATTCGGAGTTCATCACGCTTTCTGAGGACAAAGGCCCGCAACTTAGGCACAACCCAGCCTGCAAACAAATTCTGGCCGATGCTGTGAGTTTATTGTTTCGTCCTTTGCGCTTTCTTCTTACCGGATACTTTCAGCGCGAAGAGACAATTTGCGAGATGATCAAGTGCGGCGCCTCGCAGAGGGAATCTCTCGTTTGTCCTCGGATCGGGTGCAGAGACACCCTCCGTAATGCTTGCGGCCTCAAAATGCACCTGGCTCTTCACGATATTAGCAACGAAGTCGATGGACTGTACGTTCTTGTGTTGGCTTTCAATTATATCAATGTTGATTCTTCCTTCAGTGCTTTTGAATGTCAAGGATGCAAAGCTAGTTTTGAAACCAAACAAGCTCGGAAAATGCACCATTGCCACGACCCGCCTATGGATCTTGCTCCTCCTCCCGAAAGTCTCACAGTCGGTACGCGGGAATCTCCTTTGATCGGCTTCCGCCTCGCTAATCTTTCTCAACAGCTATCTTCAAGCGACTCTTGTCCCCGTTCACCGCTAATTTCTCATAACTCACATACCTACTAATCCATCTAATTGTTTCTGCCCATCATCGTCTGTAGCCTTAGCTTTTTGTATTCCATCCATTAATTGGTCCAATGTCTTGTATATTCCTCATCTAAACACAGCTTGTTCCATCCCTTGAACTTAAAAGAGCCTGATTTACTGCTGCCTGTCTCGCCGTAACCGTCTGTTCTTTGATTACACATGCGCCTTTCTACGGTTCCCTTTGTCCTGAGCCGCCGCCACACTCATTTCCGCGTAGTCAGTTTTTGAAAGAAGTGTGATGTATTGACAATGCGGGGCCAGAGACAGATGTAGTTAATGACGACAACACACAATCTTTGAAGTTCGTGCCATCACAGTATCTTATTCGGCGACGTCCCGATAGGAAAAATGGAGTGGGTGAGATCCTCTGCACTCGTCAAGATTCAAGAAGCCATATCGACCAAGTTACAACGAATTCTTGGTCAACATTGTCGATTCTGATATTGACATATTGTCGCCCTTCATACACACAGAGTACTTCTATTCAAAAACCTTGGTCTGACCGAGATAATGTACGTTGTATTCAACGTGTAAGTACACGGTTTTGTTATGAGAAACCTAATAACGACAGCGGAGATACATAGATATATACAGAGCCAATGACCATGAACGATAGGAAAGAAACACATTCCTACTGGGGAAGCTGCCCAGAAACTTCGGGATCAAACAAAAGAGGCCGCATAGTCTGCACAAAGTGCAGCGCAAACGCAAACCTCTCCTCCGGCACCTTCCTCAAAACGAACGGACCAAGATCCAGCTCCCCAGGCAAAATCAGCGCACAGTACGGATTAATCCAGCGAACAAGGAGTACCATGGTGAGTTCCGGAGATTGAGGAAGCTGGAATTCGTACAGGGCGTCGCAGGGTGCGAGTTCGCGACAAGGCGGGATGGGAAGCATGAAGAACCTATAATGAGCGAATGTGTCCGGCTCAGATGATGGAACCTAAATGAGACAATGAGTAACCACGAAGAGTGTCAAGGTGGAAGCTTACTTGAGGGGCGCGTATCCAACTGGGTTGGATTCGACCTGAATAACAGAATCAGTGAAGGGATCCTGGAATCAAAAAAACTCACCTCTAGCGTCTCCTGCTTCTTTCCTTTGGCATGGCGCGTTGTACCATTGCCCGCCGCTTTACGCTTCGGTGGCGTTGCCTGTGTGCCACGAGTCGACCCTCGCTGTGCATCTCCGCTTCCTCTGGCTTGCGTTCCAGCAGCTGCAGAGGCCTCATTTCTGCGATACTCCTGGTAGCGCTGGAATGCGCCCTTCAGTTCCGCGGCGGGTGAACGCGTCGGCTCCTGGGATATACTCGACGCGCTATTGTCACGCGACAAGGGTTTGGATGAAACGGAGGCGATGTGGGACGTTTGGGCTTCCGAATCGATGGGTGACGAATCCCGAGCACGCAGGTCAGCGGGCGACGCGGCATTAGGCGTCGACATTTTACCAGCGCCTTTGTTCGGTGTACGGTTGTTGTGAACGATGGGCATGGCGTCTATGTCGTGATTGTTGGGGAGAAAGTCGTTGAGACCTCAGACACGGATGATTGACCGTGGAGAGCAGATGATAGGTGGTGGAGGAAAGGCAAGAGTCAATTTACCTTGTGTATGTGGACCGACTACAATGGGCGATGAGCACGGAGGATGCCGGTGGTGTTTGTTTGCCAAATCGGGTAACTCGACGACAAAATGACTGTTGCGCACGGGTGGCAAATCCAAAGAGAATCTATGAGACAGATATCAGCTGGGGCATTAAAGAAATAATAGCTACCCACATTCTCCGCGATTGTCGTGGAGTTGATATTGCGCCACACTTGAAAATCGAAATGGAAATCTTCATCAGGAGTGTGACAGAGCTCCTGATTTGTCAAAATTTAGGATAAGCCACGTTATGCCGCATGTCGATGATGGCGGCCTGGAGAAGATGGTACGGGTAACATGACCGACCTTGTTGAGATGGTTGGACCGATGGCTCTACAATAACACATAATGTTTAGTGCACATACGGTACAGCGATGACCAGCCGCACAGTTCAAATATTCTAGAGGCAAGTTAGACTTCAAGTAAGTTCCCCTTTTCAAGTAAAGCGAATGAAGCACCTTTTATTGATGGCCAGGACAGGTCCGCAAGCGCAATCTCTCGGAAGACCTAATGTATCGATTAATTTCATGATAACGCTGCACTCATGTAGTAACCACTCCGTTACTAGATGATATCTGAACCGTATATCACATGGCACGACTGCGTCCGGAAGTCTGACCTTTCGTCAATACATTTCATACAAGAAGACTCGTGAGCTCACTGCAAATGACCTTTCTACACGAGCCCGAAACCGCCAGTCCAATACATTGTCTTATTCGGCGACGGCCTGATAGGAAACCTAGAGTGGGTGAGATCCTCTGCACGCTTCAGGAAGCCATATCAACCAAGTTTGAACAAGTTCTTGACATTGTGCACACTGCAATTAATACGGGAGTCAATGACTTATCGGTCAATAATCTCCTGGAAACCATTTCAGATACGGTCTGAGCGTGTCTAAATCACTGCCGAGGTTCCCATTACAACCGTTTCTTCCGGTATCGCTGGCGATTTCATTAAGACGATGTTCTCGCGCAAGTTCGGGTCACTTTGGTCGTCTGTGAAACGAAGCACAGCGTTGTTTGGCTTTGATGCATTTGGCCACCAGAACATGGCTGAAACCGCGTGTTAGAGCACGTACAGAACGTGTCGGACAGATTAAGATACGTACTGTAGTAGAAGTCACTCTTTAATCCAATCATTCCTGGAGAGATGATATGGTGCTCAGCGAACTCCATGGCACCTGGGCGAGGTTCGGTGACGCAGAAGTTTTGGAGAAAGCTCTTGTCCGCAGGAATATACGGATTGCCGTCGTAATCGCATCGGTACTCGATGTCGAGCAGCTCGGGGCCTTCGCTGCATTCACGGAAGAATGGTCTGTATCTTCTCGGCTGTATTCGCGTGATTAGACGCGTTGTAAGGTGAAGATTATCGTACTTTTTCTTTCCGCCATGGTGGTAACAAGCTTAAACGCTGAAAATCAAACATAAGGATAAATATGCAGTAATTAATTATCCAAATTGAAACTACCCCAGGATGCCTGTGACGTAGCCAAAGTCACACTTACATCCCGACGACGAGCTCGTCGCCGACGATGTTGACCACTTTAGCCCCGACGCCGACGATGGCGCACACGATGCTGCGCCTGCTACTACTCTCAGCATCCCCATTACTCGCCGCAGCGCGGAATACGTCCTGGCCGAACCCGCAGCCAGTCAGCAGCATTGGGCTCTCGGTATATATATTGGTTAACGAGAAAGGCGACTACTGACTTCAATATCAGCCATTAGCAGTTACGCGTCCTGGAGGTACGATGGCCGTGCAATATAGCGGCACTTTGCTGAATTTCGCCTAGACAAATGCCCGCCCTGCTTCAACTGTCTTCTGCCTGCGTTCACCTGTGGCCAATACGGCAGCTGCGACCCCTACGACGGCCAATGTAAATGCCCTCCTGGATGGGGCGGTATCGATTGTCTTATTCCTCGTATGCGACCACCATCCACTTGCCTATCAGCCGCCTAACCGATGACACAGAGTGCGACTCGCTCGCTGATGGTGATCAGAGACGGTTACGTGAAGACGGCAAAACGTGTGAATGCAAAGAAGGATGGGGTGGAATCAACTGTAATGGTACGCACAACAGAGGTCAACTCCTGGTCTCCAGGCTGACGCGGTATTGCAGTGTGCAAGACCGACAACGCCTGTATTGGATTCCCCCTAGCAGGCCAAATTGGCTCTCGGGATTCGGAAGAAATCGCGAACATGACTTGTTACGATGGCGGCGAAACTGTATTCAACAACCATCAGATGTGCGACGTTACAAGCAAGTGTATTCACATTTATCTCGGTTTCCATTAACCTGTCCGATAGACCGTAAGATTATCGACCAGCTTCCCGGACGACCTCCCCAGGTCACCTTCAGCTGCGAGAAGCAGGACAGTACTTGTTCTTTCCAGTTCTGGACGGCGCAGGTGGAATCGTTCTATTGCGCATTGGACACTTGCACTTCAGAAACCGTACCCGGTTACGATACCAATACCACGACCTATGCATGTGAACACATCAAATGCAGTTGTGTACCGGGTCGATTCATCTGCGGAGAGGATGGAAGCGTTGACATCACCGACTTTTTGAAGGAGGAAATTCGTGGGCCTGCTACCTTCAGCTGCAAGTCCGGCGCCGGTTGCAGGTTTGAAGAGCCCGCTATGAATGACTTGATCTTGACCATTTTCGGTGATCCTTTCATCTCCCTCCAGTGCGAGGGAGGCGAATGCTTGCATTACTCACAAGTTCCAGGCTATGTCGTGAGTTCAAACCATGTTTTCATTTCCTGGGTACTCATGCTCTTCAGCGTCCTGTCAAACCGGATAATACGCATTGGGTAGCCCTCAGCGCAGCGGGTGCGGGTCTCATTGTTATTTTGACCTCCGCCGTTCTCTGGTATGCCGGGCGCGCAGGCACTGGCGAATTCGGGCAGATTCGTCTGCCAGACAATGAAGCGAGCAAGCTTATGGCGGAACACGTCCCGGCATCCCTTCACTTTTCCTCCCTCACGTACACGCTAGGTTCCAAAACTATCCTCGACGATATCACTGGCTCCGTTAAACCGGGACAAGTGATGGCCATCATGGGTGCTTCTGGTGCGGGCAAGTCCACCTTACTTGACATCCTTGCGCGTAAGAACAAGCGCGGCACCGTCGGTGGTGTTACGCTTGTAAACGGGCGAGTGGTTGGGGACAGCGAGTTCAAGAGCGTTACTGGATTCGTCGACCAGGAAGATACTCTAATGAGTACGCTTACTGTGTACGAAACTGTTCTCTATAGCGCCTTGTTGAGGTTACCCAGAGATATGAGTTTCGAAGCCAAGAAGTTCAGGACCTTGGAGACTATGAATGAATTGGGCATTCTGAGAATCAAGGACATGAGGATTGGCGAAAGCGGTAAATACATTCAAACCTCTTACCTTTTTCTGGCTGACGGCTAGTTTAGGGCGCAGATCTATATCTGGAGGGGAGAAAAGACGGGTTTCGATCGCATGCGAACTGGTGACAAGTCCTTCAATTCTCTTCTTGGATGAACCTACAAGTGGTGAGTCTTCCGATACGTTCGTGTCGCTTCTTTATAGACGTTGTCAGGGCTGGACTCGTACAACGCGTTCAACGTTGTGGAGTGCTTAGTATCCTTGGCCCGAGATTACAATCGCACCGTCGTATTCACAATACACCAACCGCGGAGTAATATTGTGGCTCTATTCGATCAGCTCCTCGTTTTAGCGATGGGAAAACTTGTGTATGCTGGCGAATTTTCGAAGTGCCAAGGGCACTTCGCCGGAATTGGACGACCTTGTCCTCCCGGTTTCAACATTGCTGATTTCTTGAGTAAGTCTTGATTATGAAGCTGTCATCAGGTTCTAATGTCCTGCCGTTAATGCAGTCGATCTTACCATGAACGCGAGTCTGGTCAACGTATCGAGAGATGATTCTCCGGAGCTGGTATCTTCGTCGCCTGTAGAAGATGACACTAATTTGGCCGACGAGGAGCGCGCTCTGGCACGGCCTAGTGTGGCGGTCCCTTCGGCTGTCGCTCTTCCCTCCCCGACGTCTTCTTCGCGCACGCCTTCTATCAGTTCCACCACGGACTATATCAAACGGAAGACATCACAGCTCTTCGAAGCTGTCTCGGGGTCCACTACTGAGGGTAACGAGGTGATGGCTCCGAAGCTGACTGCACTCGTGAATGCATATGCTCAGAGCAGCATCGCGGGGGATATCAAGGCGGAGATTGATCAGATCCAGAGGGAGCAACAGGGAAGATTGAACGGGAATAATGTAGACGCGGGTAACGAACTTCCCGACGTGGCGTTCGAGACGTCTTTGCTGAGAGGACGGAAACGCGCCAGCTGGGCCACACAGTTCAGGATCCTGAGCGGCCGTGCATTCAAGAACCTTTACAGGGACCCGGCGCTTTTAGCTGCGCATTATTTGGCATCGATCGCTTTAGCTTGTGAGCTCTCAACTATTAGTAATTTCATGGGGGGCCAGTTGTAACACGACCTTTATTTAGTGATTTGTGGCTTGTTCTTCCACAACGTCACGTAAGTCACATTCCGACTCGACCGTGTATATCGCCGTTTTAATCGTCGGTCTAGAAATGACATAGCAGGGTTCCAAAACCGACTGGGTATGCAGTGCATCAAATGATGTCGGTATTGAATTACTGACTGCATGCTCAACAGGATTGTTCTTCTTTACGCTTTCGCTATTCGGATTCTCGTGTCTGTCAAGCTTGGGTTTGTTCGCCAATGAACGTATTCTGTTTATGCGAGAAAGGTGGGCGCGTTGTGACAGCATATGATGAGGTGAGGTATTGATATGTATGTGTTAGGTCGAACGGATATTACTCCGCCTTCACGTACTTCTCCAGCAAGGTCAATAGGGTTTCCAATTCTTGCGACAGTTGACATAATCAGTCGTCTATAGGTCCTGTTTGATATATTGCCACTGCGGGTGGTGCCACCACTCATGTTCGGAGGGATCGTTTATGGTCTCGCCGGACTCGTTCCCACTGTTGCTGCGTTCTGGAAATTCATCTTGACACTCGTCCTGTTCAACTTGACAACCGCCAGCGTGGTATTACTTCTTTCGATCGCATTCTCAAACATTAGTGTGGCGAGCTTGGTCGGGACACTCGTAATGCTGTTCAAGTACGCCACTTCCCACGTTCTTTCTATGACTCGATACTCATTCATTTCGCTTACGCCAGTTTACTCTTCGCTGGTCTGTTGATCAGTCGGGAGACGATACTGCCGGGTTTTCAGTTCCTCTATATTATATCATTCTTCCATGCCGCTTTCGAAGCCCTGGCTGTGAATGAACTCCGCTACCTTTCGCTTAAAGAAGTCAAGGTCAGTTGCAGGTCTTTGTCAGCGAACATTGTCCTGACTGTTTTGGCTCTAGTACGGAGTGGAGCTAGATGTACCTGCTGCCACGATTCTATCTGTTTTCGGCCTCCACGCCCAGGCGTTTTGGTGGCCAAACATCGCCTCGCTGGGGATTTTCTTTGTGACCTTTATTGTCGCAAGTTACACCGTTCTTCATTTCTATGTGAAGGAGAAGCGGTGATTTGGACAAGTGTTTAATTTCGTACGTACAGAAACTGTATTTTCTATTTATCTTCGCGGATAGTATAGCTGTTGCATAGAGTACTCCACCGTCTTATGAAAGTCTTAACTACTAGCAATAGATGTACATGATACACGTAGAATTGGAGCAACGTCTAAGGGTGTGTCGGGGTCCTACTATCAGACAAGAGTAGTTTGTTTCCACCGAGGCTTCCATGCAGGTGGATCAGAACTGTCACTGGGGTATAGTTACGCCCTTCTAGCTGGAGATTTGCAGTCATGCCAGGCACGCGATGCTTGATGTGCCACCCACGTCATGGCAGACTGGGCTGTCGAGGTGGTCGAGAATCATGGAACGTAGAAGTCAATCGGGAACCAATGGGAGGGAGTGTTGATGATGTTGGGAATATGGTTGGGAAACCTTGTCGCGAGCGTTCGAGTTCTGGACGAGAAACGTGCGACATAAAGTCCAGTGTGGCGCATATCAGGGAGATGGAGATCAGTCCAGATAATGGACCAGTTTCTCCGAGGTTGTTCTGATTGCGGGGATCGCTCGGTGTGTACGGCGATACTACTAGCTGACGGGAGGAGACTCATGAATAGACGTGTCGATGATTCGCGCGCCAAGTGGTTACTTGAGAATGAAGGTGTCTATATGGGGCAGCAGATTATGGGGAATCAAAAACGACGCGTCTACCGCATCGACGGGGTGCTCGGACGCGCTCGCAAGTATATCAATATAAATATTAAACGCGCGCTTGGTCATTCGGTAAAGCCGATACTTCCGACGTCGGGTATAGGAGTCGAGTCATATCGATCTCTTTGCTTATATTCCACCACAAAGGTCGCGTCCGTATTCTTAGTCTAACGCGGTGAGCGGGAGATTCCATCGCCCAAAGATTGCATTGTGCTAACTGACCTGTCCAGTGATCGAAAAATGACCGACAGTCTGAACGGATCGGCGCGTACTAGCGTCAAAGCGCTGCCCAACGCGTTCTACAACGATTTTCTCAGCTTCGATGCTAAAAGCCGCAAGCCTAGCCCCAGTCAGTCGCGGCTTCCTCCTCCTCCTCCTCCTTAGCACCACTGACACTCACTATCAGTCCGCAGTTTATTCCCACTAGAAGCCACCCCAGGCGTACTCTCGCTCCTAGCTGGTAAACCCAACCCAACCACGTTCCCGTTCACATCGCTCAGCTTCACTGCGCGCTCGCCCATTGATGAGCAGCAGCAGGTGGAGGTGACGGTGAGCCAGGCGGCGTTGGCACAGGGGCTGCAGTACGGCGAGACGGGGGGTATTCCGGAGTTGAGGGCGTGGATCGATGAGCTACAGGTGCGCGTGCATGGGAGGCGGCAGGGGGAGGGGTGGCGCACGACTGTTGGATCGGGATCGCAGGATTTGATTTGTAAAGTGAGTACGTGCGATTGGCAGGGGAGGGAGTGTGGCTGATGATGCACGTTTATGTAGGCCGTGACCGCGCTGGTCAATCGCGGTGACCCGATTTTGGTGGAGTCTCCGGTTTACGCGTACGCGATCCCTTTTTTTCTTTTCTTTGGAGCTTTGTCTAATGTACGTTTCACTCGACTGCAGGGGTGTTATTCCCATGTTCCAAAGCCTCGAGTGTGATCAGATCGGTGCGTACGCTGTGTTGCATTCCCCGGTCGTGCTGATTCTTGCTGGAGATTAGAGGTGGAGACTGATTCACATGGTATCATGTCGAGTTCCTTGAGGTCGATTCTGGAAAACTGGCCCAAGGACAAGATTAAACCAAGAGTGCTATACACGGTTCCTGTACGTATGCGTCTATAGTGAGTGGGTGTGCTTTCGCTGATACGGGTAGTACGGATGTAATCCGACCGGGATGACTGCCACACTGGAACGGCGTAAAGAAGTCCTCCAGCTGGCGCGCGAATACAATTTCTTGATCCTGGAAGGTGCGGTTTTCCGGGTGTTTAATTTGCTGTTACTGCTGCCTGTTTACTCTGGCCAAGATGATCCTTATTACTTTTTGTACTACGGGACTGGACCCAGATATCCGTCGTATTTTACGCTCGAGCTGGAGGAGGCAGAGGTTGGACGGGTGATTCGGTTCGACAGCATGTCAAAGGTGCTTTCGGCCGGTATCCGGATTGGCTACGCGTCGGGACCAGAGGCGATTATCCTTGCGATGGATCGACACGTACGTACCCCGCGAAACAATGTCATAATGGCTGATGTGTGGCGTGTGTCGTGTAGACGGCTACTGCGAATCTACAGCCCGCTTCTCTGACGCAAGTGATTATTGTGTCGTTGCTGAACTCTTGGGGATATGACCGGTTTCTTGCGCACACGGAATATGTGGCAGACTTCTATCGACGGAAGCGAGATACATTTGAAGGGGCTATGCATAGACATCTTACAGGACTCGCTGAATGGGTGTCTCCAGAGGCCGGGATGTTCTTTTGGTGCGTTCCGTTGTGTTGGACCCAAGGAAGGGGATTCTTAATGAGAGTATTGTAGGTTCAAGCTGCTAGTGGGACCGCCGGGTGAGGAAGACTCGGAAAGCGTGATCCGAAGCAGGGCATTTGAGAAGGGGGTGATTGCGTTGCCGGGGATGGCGTTCCATCCGAATGGCAGAAAGACGGGATATGTGCGGGCGTCGTTTAGTACGGTTGAGGACGCGGATATAGAAGAGGCGGTGAGGCGGCTGCGCGACGCGATACTAGATGCCCGGGGTGCGTGATACCCAGGGGGGAGGATGAATAATATCACGTGGTGCATCGAGATGTATATAAAGGAGAGAAAGCGGCTAGTGATCTCCACACCAACAATCTTGCTGAGCTCACGGTAAGCAGAGTGTGGACGATAGAGTTGGGCTAATCGAGTGGATGCCCGTAGATGGCAATGGCAGCCCAGATGATGATGATGCCCGTGAATATGTGCTACGCGGTCAAGTGTGAGAAATGCCAGAAGACGACGTGGAAGGTGAGCCGGATGTGGATGTGTTTTACGTGCGATGATTTGACGGCGGATTGTAGGGGTGCGGACAGCATGTTGAAAGTGTAGCGTGATCCCTGCGCCCGCGTGATTCCATGTTCTGATATCTTCCAGGTGATGAAGGACGTCAAAGACGAGGACCAATGCAAATGCGAGAGGGAGGCAGCGAGCTGTGTGACTGGGTAGTCGTAGTATCCCGATTAGGACATGTCCCGATATGGATAGTAGGGGGTAGCAGGGGTCCAGGCCGGCGGGGAAATGAAAGTTATTTGTGCCGCGCATCCTGATCTCTTACCGTCACGCTGCACCCTTTCATGAAGGACCTTGTCCCGCGATGCCGAGCAAAGCGCCCAGTGGACCCGCTCGCCCACCAAAAGTCGTCACGACAAACCACGTCGTCCTCGAGCGCGGCCGGGTCAATCAGTACTTGATCATGGTCAAAATCGGCCAAGGCAAGAATGGCACCGTCTACCGCGCAACAGAAATTACTCCTGCAGGCGTAGAGCGCACAGTCGCCATCAAGGCTCTTAAGCGCGAGTCGCCAGAAGGAAAGAATAAGCGCAAGTACAACCAGCTCCGCCGCCAAGCGCTGCCTCGCCCGACTAACCATACCTCGGTCGGCGATCTGCTGCATTCGGAGGAAACGAAGATTCTGCGCGAAATAGCCATCATGAAGAAGCTGCATCATCCGTCTATCGTGCAGCTTTACGAGGTACTCGACGACCGCCTGGTCCGGACCATATGGATGGGTGCGTATCACCAGTTTCATTAAATTAACGCTAATTTATGCTGCTAGTTATGGAGTTTTGCGAAGGCGGCGAGGTAGAATGGCACGACGGCCACGGCAATCCCATCCAGGACCTAGCACAGACGCGCCGCATCTTGCGCGACGCCATCCAAGGCCTGGAATATTGTATGTTTTCCTGCACGCGGTCTACGCACCCCCCACTAATTTATCACTGCAGTACACACCCAGGGCATCATCCACCGCGACATCAAGCCCGCCAATCTCCTCTGGACAAAAGATCGTGCGCATGTCAAGATTGCCGACTTTGGCACCGCCCACTTCTCCTATGCGCAACGCCTGTCCTACCTCGGCGTGAGCACCCCCTCGGAGGATCCCGAAGATCCCTTTCTCCTCGACGACACCAATCTTGCAATAAAAGCCGGCACCCCCATGTTCATGGCCCCCGAGGTCGTCTACGACTCTGTAGTAGACGACGAAGAAACCCGCCGGCCACCCCAGCCTATCACAAAAGCCATCGACGTCTGGGCCCTTGGCGTCACACTCTACTGCTTGCTCTTTGGTGAAGTTCCGTTTCACGCTAGCGAAAGCGGCGTTGCAGGCGAATTTCAGGTTTACCGTCTCATCCTCAAGGGCCAGTGGGATGTCAAGGATTACATGGGTCGCGACAAGATTCCCACCGGCGGACGACATCCGACAGACGAGAGCTCCGAAGGTGGCATTGTCATGCACCTCCTGCAACATCTGCTCGAGGGCGACGTCAACTCGCGCATCACCCTCAGCGAAGTCCGCGTACGTCTGTCTCTTTTCCTGTGGACCGCACTGACCTTTTTGTAGAGCAACCCATGGTTCTTGCACGATCTTCCCAATCCAGCGACATGGCTTCAAGATACAGCCAACGATCAGATCCTGGTTTCTCCCCAGGAAACCTCTGTGGCCATGAAGGGCGTGGATTTCGATCTGCCCACCAGCGATGGCAAGATGAGTCGAATCAGGCGCCTTGCGCACAACATTACCGCTGTGTTTGGGATTGGTGCTCCGCGAGGGACGACGTCGCCAAACATCCCTACCCCTGGCCCATCTCGGTTAGGTAGGAATCGCACCGTTGCTGATTTGGCTCGTCGAAAGGAAAAGGGAAAGGGAAAAGGCGCTGACAGGTCTCTCTCGCGCCTTCGCAATTCCGCTAGTATCAGCCGACGCTCCTCGCAAAAGTCCCGCAAGGAAAAGGAAGTCGTCGAGCCTGAGACGCCACCACCGTCCTCTGGCGGTCTCATCTCCTTCATGTTCTTTGGCCGCGGCGGATCCAAAAGCGTGCTTACTCCCAAAGCCTCATCACCTGATGATGGCGATGCTCCACTACCTGCTATCAAGAAGTCGAAATACAATACGGCCGGCCCCAGCTACAACAAGTCACGAGGCGGCGCCGCTGCGCGCGCCAGTGCCGAGGTTTTGGGCGGACATACCGCCCTCTGACGAACAGCCGGCGCGTATCTAGTTGGGGTGACCATCCGACGGAGCTCAAGAATACGAGTTTTGACGACGATGAGGATATGGGTGGTGCGTTGCAGTTTGGACGCCCGTCTTTAGGGAGCGACGATGACAGTCTGGACAGTATATCGCCAGGGCGCAGCCTTGTCCGCGAGTTTGCTGCCCCGCGGGCGGGCGTCAGCTTTCAGAGCGAGCTGCACTCGTGGCTGGCGAGTCTGACTATGGCGTTGTCGGCACCCCCCGGATGATCCTACTGCATCAGTGATGTCCACGCAGTATTCGGACAATAGTGAGACGACGACGAGATCTGGCATCAATATCGACTTCTCGCGGCGTTGAGCCGACTCACCAGCGCCCCCGCATCAGAGCTTGCATCCGCCATTTCTTCCACCATTTTCTTTTGTATCTCATTTGTACCGTACGCCCACACTCCACCCAGATACCGATGTACTCTCCACTCTGTCTCCACTATTTACTTATCACGCCTTGTAGACTCACGGACTGTTGACATTATAGAGTATCTCCGATAGTTTATCTCCTAGACGACGACGAATGTCCCACATTGTACACCAGACACACATACATTGGCCAGAATCTGTGCTCTCTGCTGGCACCATGGTATTCGTAGTGAAGTTTCATTAAGGCCAGCCGCCAAACTGATCAATTGTAACCAGTGCTTGGAATTGCCTGCCTTCCTACAAAACAAACTATGCAGGCAGGTGGGTGAAAGGGAGAATCATGTGCAGTCACTACTATAATCATGCTTGTGTCAACTATGCAATGTTAGGCTAACATGATGTATTGAAGTGAAACCTCAGGAGCGGCAACAGGTGTGCAGTTGGGCCTCTCTGCTTTCTACTGGACACAAATTCAGATAATCCGTTCTGGAGGAAACAAATCGATCGGGAGAAAGCCGCCCAAGTCTAAATCGGGCAGCCCACGTCACATTAGGCGGGCAGCGTGACATGTGTTACGCGTGCGCTTCTCTTCCTTCCACCACGACGTAACGGACTACTATTGCCTAGACGTCCATAACGCCTTTACTCCTCGACCTGGATACACGTCTTGACCAATTATAACGCCATAATCATGTAAGTTGCCTGTCTTGCCTTCCACAGCAGCAGTGTTCCAGGTGATCATCATATCGGCTTTCACAACATGGTCGACTTCGTGGCGCGTTGACTCCTGCTCGCCTAAGTCAAAACATCGTGATTATCCTTTTGAGTGGTACGCCGCCTTTTAGCTATGTCAACGTAGCACCAGCGCGTCAATCTGAAGTCTGATGAGGCTAATGACAATGATCCAAGCCCCTTCACGCCAGCCAGATTCACACCCACTATCGACAACATTCTTGGATGGTCACCACGTCCAAGGCCTACCCGTACTTAATTACCGCTATTCAGGCGCGCCGTGCGAGTACCTCTATGCCGCCTTTACCATCAGTCATCCAGGCTAGTTGACGGGATCATCGCTTACCAAAATAGTCTTACAATGGCCCGATGCTGATATTAGGACCGTCTTTGGTTGCTCTGGAGGCGATCCTACACGTACAGATCCACTTTCATCTAACTCTCCGAAAACAACCCCCTCCACACCTGGTCGCCGTGCTCTGATTTACCGAAACCCACACGCCCAGATACCCAACATTTCCGATATCCAACTCTAGAACTCCCGCATATGCACTACCGTGATCCTCTCTCAAACGACCATCTGGTCTCGTTATGGAAGAGCAGCAGAGCCCGCGGGACGTGCTCTTCAATTGGAAGACCATCCTGGAGCGCGTTGATAAAGGCGCTGAGCTTCTGTCGGAGCTCTCACTTGGGTTTTGCAGATCGGATACAGTGACGTAGGCAGGTGGAGTCTTCCGGACAGCCAGGAAATTATCTTGATGCAGGCGCCCGTAATCTTTGCTGTTCTGTCAATACATGATCATTGCACGCGGCACGATCGATACAGCTTCATTTTCAGGTGATGAACTGGGCCGAAGCGATGGATGTTGATACCACAGCAAGACGACGAATGATCCTTTGGCTGGTAAGCAGTTCTCTTTATGATCCTGTCAGTGTTTCTCCGTTTAACGTATTCTTCTTAGGCAATGACCGTTGTGACCTTGATTTATCTGTACCACTGTTACCGTTTCACTCTCGTCTTTCTTACGATTATCGGTCTCCTCTTATTCACCTGCAGCGCACACAAGGATAATAATGTATGTATTCTTTCACGCGTACTGAACAATTCTCAACACGTTACTTGTTCTCGCTGCCGATGAACTCAAAGCCGGACCGTGACAGGGTAAGTATTGGTATCGGCAGTGCTTCGATAAGTCCATTGACATTCTCTATTGTACGGCGTCTCAACAAGACTATAAAAATGTGCTACGCTTGAGAGAATCCAAACGAATGAAAATAGTTTACATATATTAGAGCACCTATTCAAGAAATGTCGGTCGCTATAGCTGAAGTATGTTTTTTTGACGTACTAGCAAGCTCTTCAAGCCCCAGTCGGCAGCTGCAGGGCACAGACAATGTTCTGGAACTCTTGGATAACCATTACAGGGCAGTCCTTGCCGCAAACGTCCTTATCAATATCAAGGACTCTTTGAGCCACCTCACACATGCAGGCGGGGTCCTATTGCATAGACTTTAGCATTGCTTGAAAAGTCTTCAAAACCAACCAACGTACAGATTGGCTATGTTAACACACACCCAGGATGGTGGCAGTAGTGCCGTCCTGTACAAGCTGGGCGTAGCATTTTCCCAGGCAGCGGAAATCAATTGGAACATTGATCTGTCGAGGACGGAACGATGAGGCCTCGGTGACGACAGAAAAGGCGACAAAGAGGAGGAGGCTTTGGAACACTTTCTGCATTGGTGTGGACTGTGGATGCACTGTTCTGAGGGCCAGACACGGTGTCTCTTATAGTGATTTCAGGCTGATACAGGCAACCAAGCTGTCAGTGAAGCCTAGCGAGCGGAAGCGCTTGAGTGGAGTGTATGTTGGGCTAGAAGTGCGTCCTCAGAGAGACGTGACAGCACTCACAGGAAGAAAGTCGGGTGTCCGCTTAGTGCGGTTGGACTAGCACTAGGGATATCGGAACGAAGAGAAAGAATGATGAACAGAAACAGCCTACTATCCAAGAGTCACGTCGTCCTTGAATATAGCTGCCAAATCAACATCCATCGTTTCGCTTGAACAGTGGCGATGGTCATCAGCCTTCAGTGGCGATGGTCATCAGCCTTCACTGGCAGATGAAGCTGTATCAACTGCATCACCGACCAACCTCTTCCGCGTGCAATGAGATACGCCCACTTTCAACAGGACAGCAAAAAATTATGGGTGCATGGATCGAGATAAGTAGTCTCCTGACTGTCAGAAAGACTAGTATAGCTACGCAATTCACCCAAGCTATGTGATTATGGCGTTGAACGTAGCACAACTACACAATCGAGCGTCCTGCCATCATCATCCCATCGCGTCTGAGGGCGTGGGCGGTTCGCGACGTTGTGGTGGGAGGAACCTAACGTGACGGGAGCTTCTCGATTTAGACGTGGGCGGCTTTCTTCCATCCTGTCTAGCATGACACGCAGATCAGAGTGGCATCGGTATCGCTCGCCAGGGAAGCAACTTTGTTTCAAAGCCGTCAAGTCACTTTTGCAGGCATTCATTCTTGAATTTAGGATACAACTCACGAACGGTATGTGCGGAAAGTACTACTCGCCTCCATGGCTCCAAATCGAGCTGCTTATTCTCAACATATACTTCCTGCGCAGAACCGTCATAACCTTGATCTTTCTGTACCATCGGTTACCGCTACCATTTCGCTCCCATCTTTCTACGATCATGGATCTCTTTTTGTTCACCTGTAGTGCACATGATATGTTCTCGATGCCGATGCTGATACTTAATTCAAAGTGTGGGGCGCGTTTTAGGATGCCGTGCAACACAGTTTTCTTCTTCTTTTAAATCGGACGGGGAAATGAGGTATTTCGGCGACCATGATTCGACTGGAATCTCTCGGCGTGCTGGTGATTGAGGCAGTCCTTGAAAAGATGAACTCAAAGGCCACTCGGACCGTGACTGAGCTCACAGTGCTTCGATAAGTCTAATGGCCTTCTTTGTTGTACAGCGTCTCGACAAGATTACAAAAGATGTGCTTGCGCTCGCCGCTCGAGAGAAACACAATGTACATACTAAAGCACCTATCTAACAAAGGTCGGTCAGTTATAGCTGCGGTATGTACGGTGACGTACTAGCAAGCTCGTCTTCAAGAGCCAGTCGGCAGGGCACAGAAAAAGTCCTGGATCGCTTGAATGTCCTCTACAGGGCACTTCTCGCCACATACGGCCCCTTTATCAACTTGAAGGACTGTTTGAGCCACATGACACGCGCAGGCTGGGGTCCTGTTGCATAAATCTTAACACTGTCCGCGAAATCTTCAAAACTAAACGTACCAATCAGATAGTCCACGAATGCACGGGCCGCCGATGCTGGCAATAATGCTGTCCTCTACAAGCTGGGCGTAGCACTCGTATAGGCAGCTGGGATCCTTTGGGAGATCGATCGGTCGAGGAAGGAGAGATGAGGCCTCAGTGAGGACTGAAAAGGCGACAAGGAGGAATAGGCGTTGGAAGACTTTCTGCATTGTTGTAGGAGTGGGTTGTTGAGGCACTGTTCTGAGGGACAGATGATTCGTCGAGTCTTAGAGCGATTCGTTAATACAAGCAACCAAGCTGTCAGTGAAGACCAGCGAGGGAAAATGGGTTGAAGCGGAGTGCCATGTTCCGTGCCAGAAGTGCGAGACATGACAGCACTAATTATAACAAAGAAGAGCTCAAGTAGGCCGTCGGCGGAAGGAATGATGTGCGGTTGGGCTAGAACTACTCATACTCGAGGAGAATAAACAGCTCGATTTGAGGCCGTGGAGGCGAGTAAGTAGTACGCGCATTTACTATTCGTGAGGTCACTGTATCCTAGAACCAGGATCAGGTACTTGACACTGGAGAAAGCAGGAGTCGCCATTTACATGACGACACTCGTGAATTCTCATCTAGAGGTCTATGATCTTTCACCCTATCGAAGGGAGGAAGCGCCGCGGATTTCCGCATGGCAAGACTAGCATGTCGACGATCCCGAGCCGGGGATCGTCGCTGACAATAAGGATGAAGCACGTCGGGACTAGCAGACAATCGGGAATGCTAACAATTATTTTATCTGACGTGAGAACGTTGAACGCTCAACGCCGCGCAGTATAGATTCAGGAGAGGTTAGGAGAAGGCTGTAATCTTTTGCATCAACACAATAGAACCCTGAAAGTTGCCAGTTCAAAGAGCGTTCACGAAACAAGCCACATAAAATCCACCTGTATTCGACGATGCGTATGGTGCCGATGTACTTAGTAGTCAATGGGGAGGTCGTCAGCTGCAAGGTCGCGTGTTCCAAGACAGACTCGGACCCATCGAGTGACAAATCTACAGGCCTTGAAAACGGTCCCACACGCCCGGCCACGTACTAGAGTTCTTGACAGTTGTCCATCCACACGCGTCTTCTGTATGCCCACCCGTACGCCACGTAGAGGACGTGCCGTGCAGATGGCAGGAGTAAAGCCTGATAGGGTGTAGTCTTTGCTCACCATTACAAAAACTATGGAGACAGTCCTAGGAGTCGACAGCATTGTACTCTTGGATTTCTGTACGTCTGCATGAATATCCATTTCCAGCGTCGATAATGGAAAATTCAAAATGAGGGTGAGTGTGGAAGGAAAGCGTGACTGTGACATGACTAATTGCATGATATTTTTAGCGCCACACACAGTACGCATTCTTAACGCTTCGCTTCCATGTCGTATGTGGTGCGACCACTATCCACAAACATTTCCTTGGTATCGAGAAGAGCAGG